>CAUYSK010077124.1:0-43870 GCA_963575035.1 Avahi laniger | reverse complement strand
AAAGTTACTCAAAATCCAAATAGCAGATAACCTGAATCTTAACATCCTAAGACCAATTCCACAGGGAATGAGACCTCATAGCACTTGTCTCTGGGAGTTTTGCTGACAAGTGTCTTCTTTGGCTTCTGCTGGGATTCTTGGGAAAAGCCTACGCCCCTCCCATCCACATTCTCTAGGCTTCACTCATAAAGTCTCGACTCCGGGAATCTCGGACCTTGCACTCACCAGATCTCAAGCTTCTCCAGAACACGGATCATGATTTTGTTCTCTTTGTGCTCTGATGAACATGGGCTACAGCCTGGTACTTCACAGGCACCTGAGAAATGCCCTCTGTAAGTATGACTGGATTTGCAAAGGCCCTACTACACTTGGCAGCGAGCAGAGGCCAATGTCTCTTGCTTAAGTCCCAAATCAAAGCCTAACTAAGCCTTTACTCTTTCATCTCTAAGTCTTGCCTTTTAATTCCGCTGTTTCTCATCTGAGTAGCATATGAGCTATACCCTCAACCCTCCACTTCCAAAGCACCAGCAGTAAGTACCTGGAAAAGGTAGACATCCCCAAAGGAATTGCTGAGGCAGAACACGTTTTCCTTCTTGGGATGCTCTGGGACGGACTGCACAATGCTGTCTTCCGCAAACAGAGCACACCGAGGGGCACTGCTCTGATCCATGGAATTCTTCCCGTAGGTCTCATAGAACAGCAGGGTGCATCCTGTGAGAGAAAAGCAAGATAATGTCTTGTCACAGACCTAAGGACCCAGGAATTGAATGAGAAGGTGATAGAGTAAAAAAAAAAAAAACCTGAAGGAGATACTTATTTAATGCAAACATACATGCTAAACAAGGAAAGGCTGGCATCTGAAGTATGCCTAGTTGTATTAATATGAACTTGGAGGAAAATGAGATGCTTCTGTAAATGCAATATCAATAGGAACGATACCAAACAACAAGTTGTTGCTTATCTCTTCTAAGTATTCCACACACAGGGCTCACTAAACCCACAGCAGCTCCATGCGGGGGGAGGGGGGCCGTGGTTATTTCCCCACCCTACAGGTGAGAAACCTGAGAGATGGCATCACAGCGTGGGTCTCACAGCGTGGGTCCCACAGCTGCACTGGAGTGGCGCAAGGACCCTCTGGCCCTGGAACGCTCCTTCTTAAGCACAACACCACATTATTCAGGGGATAGAAATGTGCGAGGCCAAAGAAAATCCCATATTCATTACCTACACTTACAATTTGTGGGAACAAGAATCTGAGTCTACTGGGGAATTTCACCATTTCCAAGAAAGTACCCAGTTTACTCTCCAAATGCCATGTAAAATAACTTCATTTCAGTATGTTCTTTTGTCTCACAGTTATAGGAAATACCACTTACTAACTTAGACTAAGAGAGAAAAATGAAACTAAATAGACCTGGATTTTAAAACATGACTGTAAAAATGCTGATACATATGCTTTTAAGTACTTATTAATATTTTCCCCTAATAACTTCTACTTGTAATAGTTTATTAGCTTATCAAGGGTCTGCTTTAATAGATAGGAATGTCTTGCAATTATCAGACACAATTTTTAATCAAATTGATGCTCCTAAAATGCTCACGAATATGTTTTCTTAAATAGGTTTACTATCCCTTCACACCTTCGCCCAATAAACATTTCTGAGCACTTCTCCTGTGCCAAGCCCCTGCACTCCACGTGAGCGATGCCGTCCCCGCCCAGGCGCTCGGTAAAGACGTCAGCGCTGACAGCGGGAGCAGCACCAGCCCGCCTACACCGGCACCGTCAGCGAATGGGGCCCTTAACGGCATGTTCTTCCACTGTGCGTGTCCTCATTCACGAAAATTTAAACATTTCAAAAACTGTTTCACTCATCAGGTTCACTACTTTCTTTAAAAATAAATCTTACTACGAACAGACAAAGTTTACAGAATGGAACCCAGTGAGGCACAGAAGCCAGGAGAGGGAGACGCCCGCCCCAAGCCTGGCCTTCAGAAACAGCACTTTCTCCCTCCGTGGCACTTTACGGTCCCAAGAAACACTGGGCCATCTCTCCTCTCCACAATTAAAACTCGCCCAAACTAAGCGGCTGAGGGAGCTCGAATATTCAGAACAAGGAAAAGCAGCAAGGGTTTTATGGCCTGTCCGGTGCTACTACTGCACATGAAACCTGCCAAGACCTGGGGCCCAAGGGCCAGGGTGAAGGGGACACGGCAACTCCAGCTGCGTCCATGTCCAAATTCTTTCCAATGGGCTAACGTTCACTTCCCGGTTTCCCTAACGTCACACTCCCAACATCTAGAGGAAATGAACGCAAACCCTGGGCAGCCCCCAAGATGTTGCCAAACGTAACAGCCCATCCGCAAGAGACTACAGATCTCACTTGCGAGCGTGAAATCAAAACAGGACACTCATTTTAAAGCCAGGCCAGGATGTAGAACAATATGCAGAATTTTGTGGCTATCGAATTTAAAGATCAGGAAATCAGGAAATCAATCTTAACTCTATTAACCTCCAAGTTTAACTCTGCATCTCTCAGGGGGCCCCCGGGCTGATGGAAAGGGGCTGCCTCCCGTAATGAAGGCTCAACCCCCACCCCCTCCCCGCACAGTCCCCTCCAGGCATTGGCGATCACCTGGAGGGTTGGCGATGGGAATTCTTGCCACAGTAGCAGAAAGAGAAAACAGATTGCACAGCAATGGTAGCATAAGAATAGAAGAGGTAATATCAGTAGAAATACCACCAGGGGGAGGAGAGCAGTTTGTCTTGATCTTTCCTCAAACCCACCTTTCCTTTGACACCCTTCTCAACCTCCACTCCCTGCTGCCAGCCTATCTTGGGGCAGAATCACCAGCATCCTAAAATTATTTCAAGAACTGCTCTCCTGACACTGCCCATTGGTCAGGTTGTTGCGCATTTTGATGAATATCTTTACTGACCTTGCCAACTATTCAGCCCAGGAAGTCCCCTGCGAACTGCATGAAATTCCACTCGGAAAAGACAGATGGAAAGCAGAATTACCCTTGTTAAATATTTATTACATCCTCCAAGCCCTAAAAAACATTTGTGTCCCCAGTATACCTATGCATCCAATGGAGGCAGGTAATCAGGTGGTTTGCTGACAACTGCTCACTCCACAAAACTGTTTCCAATTTATTTACATAGATATTTCGAGGATAATTTAAAAATTTTGCTTAAATATCTATGTGTGTCTGTATGTATGCACATATGTGGTTTTAACTATTAATTAGATTAAACCTAAAAGTTAAGTCCGAACATTACAACTTGGATTCTAAGCCAAGAAACTGGAACTTAACACACTGAGGAAAGAGGTGTAGAAAGCCACATGGAAAAGGTTATGCTGGGAAAAAACATCTTTATCACACGCCTTGCTTTGGCTGCAAAGGAAAGGAAGGAATGTGTGCTTGATAACATTCATACTACAAAGCACCCTTTATCCATGGATCTTCAAGTGTTTTACAAGCAAACACCACGAGAGCAGGGCACAGGCAGGACAGCAGATCTAGCAATGGTCAAAGACAAGTCAGGCCCATCCCGCCCCTGAAGTCAGTAGCCAGGAGTTCCTGGTCTACCTTCTGGGATGGAATATAGGAAATTGGTGACCTTTCAGCCCGAATTCCCCCATGAAGCCTCCAACAATCTAGTTCTGTAAAAATGATGCCAGTAGCAGGGCAATCAGGAAGATGATGTCCTTCCCATGGCTCTGGCTGTCGTTTACATTAATTCAGAGTCAGCCTGTCTTCCATCTATGGGTCCCATCCTGACCTCTGGGGAGACCCAGGGTAAGTTCAATATCTCTTCCACACACTGCTGGTCACTCCCACCCAGTTCTTACTTCTCCAGGCTAAATATTCCTAGATCCTACGCCATCCTTCAATCAGCACGGGACCAAATCCCTTTGATGTCACCCGTGGTCCTCCTTCTCAAGGCGGTGCATCGTCACACACACGTGCCCCATTGCCAGCCCCCCACCGCTGTGGGGATGTACACAGGGGGTTTGCAAACCCAAAAATAAGCAGGGAAGAAACTTCCAAAGCATTACTTTTAAGAAACAAATTTTTATATTAAAAAAATAGCTACATGACTCGTTTTGGAGCAAAATGTATCCATTCCAAGCGTCATGTGAGTAGAGGCAGATTCAGACCAGGATTCGCTAACGATTCCAGGTGCCCATCCCCCTGGGGGAGCAGGTTAACTCTCCTCAGGTAGAACCTGAGAATCAACTTCTCATTTCCTAACAAGTCTCCTGCCCTTTGTGCCCACAAGAAGGGAAATGGCCAATTCTAACCAGAGCACAGGAAAGAGACTGTCACCTCCTTTGCAAGGGACATGACATCTCTAATGATGTAGCTGAGGATCACATTTGCTCTTGTAAATCGCATGTACTTTTATGTAGCCACATCACCTTGGAAACGCATTCTGAATAGCCTGTAAAGCGAACCCCCAAATCTTTCTCACTTGTAATACTTCATAGCTACATCTCCCTACTCTGTCCTTGGGTAGCTATTGGACTTTTAAACTTAAAAGCAGAACTTTCTTATCCCTTCAAAATTTTATCTTGCTAAATTCAACTCATCATTTCAACTTTCCAAATCTTTCCTGTCATTCAGTATAGGAACCTTCCTCTCCAATATGCAAAAACTGGGTAAGTTCTTTGCCTTCCTCAGCCACGATGTACACAAGGACCCAAATCCAGAGTTGGAAAAGAGGACAGCAATGACGTTGGGTCCTCGGGTTTTATAACTCCTCTCCCCCACTTGCTACGGAATGTTACTTAGAGACGAAATGCCTTTGCAAGTGCACCTTTACCCGAGGGGCTCATGGACAACCAAGAAACGATGCCTGCCCTCCAAGGATGGGGGAGCAGGGCTCCAATTTCTAAATATGGGGCCAAGGAAAGCGAGGGGTAATTCAGAGGATTCCAGGCACTTCACACACACCGTGTGCGGATGTGATTCACGGTTCCGCTTTCTCCCACGATAGGGAGGGGTGTCACCTGATAATGAGGTCTGACTTTTGAACACCGCCTTCAGCTCCTCTGACAAGACGCAGGAGGGCTGTGCAGAAATGCCAGAGGCTGCGCGGCTGCTCTTGCTGTCTGCATCTGTCTGCATCAACACTGTATTCACTTAAAGCTTCTTGCTTCCTCACAAGGCGTTTAGATTTCTTCAAATCCACACATCCACGATGAGCAAGGCAATTATAACTTTTAAATGGCAATGCTTGTGAGAAACTTTTAACATCTTAACAAACCAAATTCTTCTATTTCCTTTATACTAAAAAAAAAAGCTTCGCTCGTTGGTGGTGATAACAGACTTTCTTAGTTCACAAAGGTGGGAGAAAACAAATCAAATGATCCAGATGTTGGTCTTACTTGCACAAGCTGGGAAAGATGCCTCTTTGGAGTTCTGAACAAGTACAAAACATGAAATTCAGGATCTACATTCCAAATAACTAAACTACCTCTGGTTATTTATTTAGATTTTTTCCTTCCCCCAGATGCAGGAAAAGTATCAAAGAATGGTCCAGAAATACCTATAAAATAACTGTTAACAATAACTATTAATCATTATTAGACTGAAGAATACATTTGAATAAGACGCTGTTTTGTGTTAACTCAAACTAACTCTGGACTCGACGGCGGCTCCTAGAAAGAGTACCTGCGGAAGAAATGATTACCTGTGGCCCACGGCATACTGAAAACTCGCTTACCTTTAAGTGTCACCCAGTACTGTTTCCACTTCCTTCGAGCCACCAGCTCCAGCTTCCTTTCCTTCTGCAAAGTGACAAGGGGCTTGAAGAAGAGCCAACCGGCTTTCCGGACCACGCCCTGTTCCTTCTCGAAGAGCAGGTCCAGTTGCTCCAGCGAGCTGAGCGACTCACTGCTGGACTCCGCGGTGTCTGTAGACGTCTCTACGTTCTCAGTGTTAGTCCTGCTCATTTCCAACTCTCGCATGAAATTCTCGTAAATGTTCTGTCGGAGGGGGTCACCGCCAATCGCGTGAGTGGATTCACTTCTCTGAGACAGGATCTGAGCCGAGCCCCCTGACCACAGCAAAGTGGATGGCTGGGAGGGCACCGGCACGTCGGTATTCAGTCCATCGGAGCGGCTGTCAAAGTAGTCGCTGCCCTCCTTGGACCTCGGCTCCTGCGAGCAGCACAAAGGATCACCATCAGAGGTTACGGAAATCCAAAGCATCCCTTCCTCGATACAGCATAAGTGTAAGAATGTTGGCGGTTGCTAATAGTGGCGCTGCAAAGCAGGATTCTTGTAACAAAAATACATTTTTAATTACAAAGTCCCCAAACCAGAAAGAATCTGAGGAATAGTGTTACCCAGCCCAATTTATATCCAGTGGAGTCGATGCTTACAGTAATAAATAAAATACCTGCGACTCTCCTTAATCTAACCTGTGCTTAGCACCAAGAAATAAACTAGTATGTCTAAAACACACTAGTGAATATTACTAGTTTGATATTTCTTTTTTCTTTGCTAACTGTGAATTATTGTCTTCCAGGAAAGAATTCACGTTCATGCAATCTATCTTCCTCCTGGATAATTTGAAAGCTACATTAGAAAATCCATAGTTCCAGGGAGGAGAGGGATTTGATGTTGTTATGTAAAACCCCACGAACTCCTCTTCCTCTCCTCATGGTAAACACAGTCCTCAGCTTCCGGCCAAGTGCCCAGGTCTAGACTTCTAAACTACGAGATCTCCTTCATCTTATTTTCCTGGTTCATAGAGTTAAAACTATGCACCCAGGATGCCTCATCCATGAAGAGTACTGGATAGTAATTGTAGGGTTTTTCCACCATAGTTAATATTTTTTACTTAATTTGAGAATTTCTTACATGAAAAGAATATACTTACGCATTCATTGGCATCCTTTCGTTTGAGTATTTCTTTTATTCTAGGCACTGAGGGTACTAAAGACCTGAGTCTTAACTTTAATATTTATCCCAACCCAAATCCAACACAGGCAGCTCTAAATACAATTCATACTTATGCAATAAGTATGCTCCCCATGAGACTGGCCACACTGAACATCAAGCTGGCCACACACAAAACTGGAAAAAGATGTTTATTCTAACATCTGGGTCAGAAATCTAGTCACGCAAGAAAAATACCTTGCCTATAGGCTACTCACTAGTAAACAGCTGTCACTAGATTTTTCAGCAGAAAGCCAGCTTAACTTCTGACTCAAAAGGCACTGACACTCCACATGCAGAGCTTGGGTTAAGGTAACTGCAGAAAGGTGCTGAGCGTACTCATGTCTAATTGGCCACCAGTGGGCTTTTAATCATATTTCCTTAAGCATTAAAATAAAAATGAGGGAAAACTGGGTCAAGGACCATTGACGAAAGGCCTTATTTTTAATACTGTACTGCGTAGAGAGGTTTTCTTTTCAGAAATTTCATCCAGATATCAAGTAGCAATTACTTGCTGCCTTTTGCAGGAAAATCATATGACTGAAGGGTGCTTCCAAATACCCAGGAGCGATGAACAACTGAGCTCCAAACAGATATTACTATGGAAAATACTATTTCCCACTGTGTTTACACTACATCTTGCAGTCATATTTATTTATACACTGATGTGTATGCAGACTAGAGCAAATAACCCAGCTGCTGTGAGTCACTTAGTCACTTTCAAAATACTTCAAGGTTTTTTTTTTTTTATTTCACTTTGTTGCTCTTCAAAAACTCCTAGGAGATGAAGGAATACTTCTCATTTAGCTGGTATTAACATTATTTCAGCTATGAATATGACTCTCTGACTCACAGCCCCAAAACACTGGGACGCAAGAGCCATAACGGGGTGCTCCGAAACAAGCCAAGCTCTGCCAGAGAAGGGCAGGTACGCACCAAAGTTAAACGCGACCTACAAACACTCTTGCCATCATTTCTCGTAAGAGAGAGACTGCAAGTTGTGCCAACTTTTAAACGTCCAACTGTAGCAGAACAAGAATTTTCCTCCTTGAGAAATGGGAAAATAATGCATTTCAGTATTTATAGCGATTCTTATACACAGGCATGAACTTTCCCAGTCTCATAAATGTCTAAAGCTTTTTGTCTAGAATCCTAATTGCCAGTGACTAATTTTCAGGCTAATAAGAAAGGGCATGTTAAAAATAAATAAATAAATAAATAAAATGTCTTTAAATCGGTTCAGCTGGGCTCCTAGTCACTACGCTATGGGTGTGAAATGAGTGTACACAAAGCAGAGGATTTCCACACAAATGATTTCCATTTCCACCAGTCGGATAATCAGAAACAAGGACTAAGGTAGTTTTCAGACCAGGGCACTACAGCCAAGGGTGCACGTGGCAGGGTCATTTCCCATCCCTTCCCTCTCTTCAGGTTAGGCATGGCCACGTGCCTTGTTTTGTCCAATAAATGTGAACGAAAAGCAAATGTGTCACTGCCAAGTCTGTTTTTTTTCCCTCCACCGCAGTGGCTTCCAACGCTCAAGACAGTAACTGTTCTGTCAACCTGGGGTCCCAGAAACCAGTGTACACCTGAGTCACCAGCTGGTGACCGACCGGTGATGAACCTGAACCATGAGTGAGAAATAAACTTCGGCTGTGCTAACCTCAGAGATTTGAGGAGTTTTTGTCACCTCAGCAATAACTTAGCCTTTCCTGACTGACAGAACTGAAAATTTAACCAGGACAGAAACAAAGTCTCACTTAGCACAAGGTTAGTAGTAACCTAAAGTCAGTTAGAAGAGTTTACCTGCATCAAACACATATCCCTCCCTAGCACATGTTCTCTCTCTCTTTTTGTGTGTAATTAGTGACATTCTTTTTCAGTGGTGCATGTTTTTCCATGAGTTAATCTGTTTTCAGGCTCTAACTCACCAGGGTGGTTGTAAAGCCCTATTTAAAAAAAAAAAAAAGGCTGCTCTTTTGATATGACTTTTTTTAAAAAGTCAAAACAAATAAGACTGTCCATCATGGTAAGACCTTCTGCACCACTGTCCTGCTGGCGTAAAGAAGTCTGTGTGTCCGAGAGGGACTATGTATTGGTTTGGTGCCTTATTATATAGTATATTGTCACAAACCTTGTTCTATGATTACATTTTTTTAAGTTTCTAAACTTGATTTTTGCCTTAAATTATAAAAGGCAAACAAAGGCATGGCCAACAGAAACAGCATACTTGCCATAAAAGTTAATCTTGCTCACATTTATAGATCATCAATTGTGGGAACATAAGCAAAACTAGAAAAGCAATCTTCATAGGCAACTTTTTAAAAATCCAAAATAGATGATTATCTTACTGTGCAATAGCCCCAAAGTACTTAGCTGTAGCTACCAGCAGCACCGTGGCCACGTGGCTGGGTGGCAAATGCATGTGCCTGAGGTTCCGCAGAGACGGCTTGGCCCTCCCTGCGTCTCCACCGACTAGCCATGTGTCTTCAGGAAAATCCCTCAGACTCTTTAAACCTTAGTTTCCTCATTTTTAAAATGAAGGGGAGTCCTTTCCAAGTTTTAAAATTCTGATTCTTTGATTCTAACCAGCTTGTTCTGTGAACTCTATGGGCACGCAAATAATTCACAATTAGGTTTTCGGAGGAACTGAGGGAGGTCAGTTCCTGTGGGCAGGGGGGGCCGTGAGGGCCTACACAGGACAGGGAGTGATGGGTACACAGCACCAAATGGTCTGCTTCTAGACTGAGTGGAAACTGAAACGGAATGGGATTCAGGAGAGCCACGGGTGAGCCCGGCCACAACAAAGTAGAAGCACGCTCAGTACGAATGGGAGGTGTGGACTGATTGGCTCGATGCAGTATCAATTAGGGGACATAGTCGACGACAGCTGAACACAGTCGGCACTGAATCAGCAGTCGGCATTTGAATCGGGAAGACGTGAAAGTTGTCTGCATGGGTCTGCAGCCCCAGCGTGGGCAGGAGCGATTTCTCCCGCTGTGCTCCATTGTTCTCAGCTGTTTGGGAAATGGAGCTGGAAGACAAAGGTCAGACCTCTACTACCCAGGGGTTTAGACTGCAGAAGTGACAAGGAAGGAGTAAGTAAATTACTGTACTCAGGGATAGGAAGAGGTCTTGTAAACAAGATGGGGAGCATCTGTTCTTCATCTCCGCGTAAAGGAGAAAGGGGCACCCAAGGACAATCCGGGAGGGACAGTCGTGGTAGACATTACACATAAGAAGGAAATTAACTAGTGTCGAACCTCGTGAATCTAAAACAATCTACTCAGCGAAGTTATATTATTATCCACCCCTAAAGCTCTATAAATTTTTATAATTTTATGTATATCCAGGATGATTAAAATGCAATTCTGCCACAGATTAACTACCCACTCAAATTCCCGTAATTCTATGACTTAGACTGAGTGAACAAAAAAAAGCTTTACCTTTTATAAATAATCAAAAGTAAAAACAAACAACGATAATCTGAAAACTTAGCAATTGCCATTAATTACTTAAGAGGCAGTCTATTACTTCTCTGCTTGGTGACTAGGCCATTTTGTTCCCCCATTAAAACCTAACAGTATTATTATCATCATAATTCTTATTTTAATAACATTATATGTTTTTTCTATTACATGTACTTAGGTACAAGATGTTTTCAGAATTCCATTAGTTATCCCCATGAGGAGGTGGTAAGATTATATACATAGATATATTATCAACTTTTTTTTTTTTGATGTACCAACTTAAGCATAGAAATTAAAATTTCCTCAAAGTAATAGGAAGTTCAGGAAGCCTACTCATCCAAAAATATCATTTTTTTTTTTGGACTTTAAAAATGAGATCTATCCAAATTCTCAGATAACCAATTCTTTTAGGAATTCTAACTCTGTACTTTCTAAAAACAGTTTGGCCAGGTCTTAAGATTAGGCCTGCCGAGCTCACCCAATAGTACAGAGACAACCTGAGAATCAGGGTGCTGTGGACTGAACTAGGTGTCCCCCCCAAAATCCACAAGTTGAAGCCTTCACCCCCAATGTGATACCGTTAGGAGGTAATAGGTTCAGATGAGGTCAGAGGGTGGGGCCTCCAGGATGGGATTAGGGTCTTTATAAGAAATCCAAGAGAGCCCAGAGCTCCCTCTCGCTCTGCCATGAGAGGACACAGTGAGAAGGCAGCCGTCTGAGAGACCCTTCCCCAGCATCCGACCACCCCGACACACTGACCTCCGTCTTCTCAGCCTCCAGAACTGTGAGAAATAAATGTTTGTGGTGTTTTGTTTGTGGCCCAAGTCAAGACATGGGAAGACTGAAGTTGTGTGTTAAGAGTGAAAACGCACATGTGAAGCAAAAGAAAAAAACCCACACCTGAAAACGAGATGCGTCAAGAGTTATGCTACCCTCTTCACGTTCACCAGCTCATTTAAGCCTCCGAACAACGCTCTGATGACCTTCCCGTTCCACAGACCGGGAAGCTAAGCGGGGGTCTTCCTGGTGCGCTAAGGCGTGCTCACCTGCAGTTTCCTCTTCTTCCTAGAGAGGCTTCCCGTCCAGTCGCTGATCCGTCGCATCCTGGCTTTGAGGGTGTCCTTCTTGGCACTATCCTCGGTTAAGGCTTTGGGCTTGCGACAGGGGAGGGTGAAGGAGCCGTACTGGGCGGGGTCCCTGTGCGCCACTCGGGAGGGCACGTCGATGTCCGAGGCAAAGGAGACGCGCGTGCTGAGGCTGGCATGCGCGCCCACGTACTCACCAGAGAGGCGGATACCCGAGGGGGACAGGCTCCCCAGGTTGGCGTCTCTGTACAGTTCCCGGAGGGAGGACAGGGAAGAGCTTTGGTTGAAAGGCTTTTTGGCGTCACCAGGTGGGAAGCTGGCGTGGAGGCTGGGGTCAGGCATGCCGGGGGCCAGGAAGGAGCCCTCCACCTCGCTCAGCTCCCCGGCGTTGCCCCACGGGGAGTCGTACCAGGAGGACTCCGAGCTCAGGGAGCTGCCTTTGCTGGAGCGCAGGCGAGAGTCCGTGGGAGAGCGGCGGTGGCTGGGCGGGGAATCGGCGCCAGAAGCCCTCCTGGCTTCGGGCACCGGGGAGGCCCCGGGGGCCAGCGTGGGCGAGTAGCGCAGCAGCTGCACCGGCCCCCCGGAGGCCTCCGCAGGCACTTTGCCGTGGCTGCCACCGTTGTGGAACTCGACCCTCAAACACCCGTCCAACTTCCCCAGCGTCCGGATGAGCACCCTGGGGCTCTTGCGGTCCTCGCCCGGCGGCGTGGAGGCGACGCTCTCGTTTCTCCCATAGCAGTTGAGAAGGTGGCCGTTGCAGTCTCTGGAGGTGATGTGGTTATCCGCGGGCTGGTGGCCAACATAGTGGAAGCCATTCTCGGGAGAGAAAGCAGCATTGTTGCCCTGGAAATCCTTTCCTGGGGCGTTTGTCCTGTGCTTGGAGTAGGCAACGCCTTTGGAGGCTTTGCACGTGGGCCCACCGAGCCTGGACGCATAAGGCTGATTACTCTTAAAGTGAGAAAGGCAGCTTCGGGCCAGGGACCTGGACTTGTAACCTGCCCCGCCGCCGCTGTGACTCCACCCATGCATCGACTTCTCATCTTTTGCATGAATGCCACGTATTTTCAGGGAGCAAGGCTTTTGCTTAGCACCAGTGATAGTATTGCTGTGATTTTTAGATCCTTGAAGGGTGTACTGACTCTCGGAGTTCCCCATTTTAACCTAAATTAAGAACAGTTGCATCAGTGAGACCCATGACCTCAATTACATTCCATTATGACAGAACTTTCTAAAAAAAAAAGTCCTACACATTACACAGGAAACAAGCAACTTCTTTCGGTGCCTGGCACATCTCACAGGAATAGGGACAAGAATTATTGAATTGGCTCTCACTGTGCAAGGCTGCTTATTAGCCAGATGGACAATATTGCACACTCAGGTGCTAGTTATTTTAAATACGTTATTAGTTGTACAATGGTTAATTTAGAAATTGAGCAGGCATAAAAATCAGCTTAAGGAAGAGATCTCCTTCAGGTTTGGTGTTGGGAGGTTTTGAACTAATGATTCTTGAACAGAATAACTGGAAAAGTATCTTTTCTCTGTCAGTCCAAATACACAGATTTCAGCGATCAGAGAGATACATTTTCATTATACATAAACTACTGGTAGAGCTAACACCTCACCATAATGTAGGAGATTTTTGCTCAAAAACTACCACGTTTGTAATAACCATGACTCTGGGCACCAGGCTCTGCTGGAGCTTCAGGAATACCACAAAAGAAAAGGACTAGAAGTCCTCGAAAACAGGGCTGCGATGAAAAATAGGGGGGAAAATAAGAGCTCTCATTTGGGACAGAAAAATATTTTAATATTTTTAACCTCTAGAGTTTTTCTAAAGACTCAGGCATACCTCACTTTAGAACATAAGGAGAGAAAAAAGTTTGAAGGTGACTTGTTAGAATGTGGGCATCAGAAAAAATTAACAGACCCTTTTATTTCCCTTTACAGCCCCAATTTGCTCAAAGAATCACTAAAGCCAAACTCAAAGTGAAACTTGATCCAAACCTCTCCCCTTGGTTTTTCCTTCTAACCAGTATGTCACTAGGCAAGTGGGAGGTGATGCTCTTCCAGTTCTGTTTTGAAATATATTTAGGTTTTTTATTTTAATTATTTTATATCTAAGAATATATAGCTATAAAGCAGAAGTCAAATGGATTGACTTTGGTGGCAGTTATCAAATATTTTAAAACCAAAACCACTGGACCAAATAATTAAACCTTTGCTCATTACCTTAATCACAGTCATGCAATGTGCCGTGACCCCCAACGCAGGTGAGCTGGTTTACCTGCAGTCTGGTTCTTGCTCTGAGGAGCCCAACGGTCAGTAGGCTTTACATGGTCTTGGGAGGGAGGCAGCACATTTAACACACACGGACAGCGAGTCCATGAAATGATCCTGAAAAACAGAAATATAAGAAAACTCCATCAAGCGTCTGACATCACACTCCCTAAGTGAAAAGGGAGGTTTAATGTAAATTACCTGAAGAAATAACTGGCGTCCAGAATCACTGCCAAAATAATAAATGAAACGTCTGTGAACTGCGTGGTTCACCAGGGTTGTTTAGAAGATGTGATGGAAGCCAGAACTGCCCGCCCAATCTCGTAAAGGCCACCGGCTCAACACGGGCTGCAGGCAAATGCATGCCTTTGTTTCGGGGAGAGCAGGGGAGAGTGCGGGTGAGTCATGCGTGGCTCGTCTGTCACCACTGCCAGGAAAACAACTCTCTGACTCACAGCACTGACAGGAGGGCAGGAGCATCCTCCTGACCGGACAAAAGCCGTCCACTGTTCTCTGTTTGACTAAGCAGTAAAAACAAACCCAAAATGTAACATCACAGTGAATAGTCCTTCACTAAAGCAACTTACATTTTAGAGGCAGACCCCATAAATGTTCTCAGGGGCAAGAGGCCACCTCTCAGGGATAAGGCAGGGTTTTTTTCTTTGTTGGGGGGGCGGCCAAGATGGGGAGGCTGTCAGTGCCCACACACAAGGTTGACCACAAAGCCGCAGACACAGAGAGCACAGCGGTGAAGGTTCGACGGTGACTGTTCAGTTCCTTGTACAGATTTTATTTGTGATTGTGGTAAGACATGCATAACAAAGTTTTCCATCTTAACCATTTTGAAGAGTACGTTCAGCAGTGTTAAGTACATCAACACTGTTTTGCAACCATCACCAACATCCATTTCCAGACTTCTTCATTTTGCAGAACTGACACTCTGTACCCATTAAACAGAAACTCCCTACAGCCACACCCCACAGCCCCTGGCAACCACCATTCTACTTTCTGTTTCTACGAATCTGACAACTCTAGGTACCTCGCATAAGCAAAGTATTTGTCTTTTTGCAACTGACTTATTTCCCTTAGCATGATGTCTTCAGGGTTCATCCATGTGGTAGCAGGTGTCAGAATGTCCTTCCTTGTTAAGGCTCAATGACATTCCGTTAAATGTATATATGATTATCCATTCATCCATCCATAGACACTTGGGCTGCTTCTACCTCTCGACTACTGTGAATAATGCTGCTATTAACTCAGGTGTTTAAATCTCTCTTTGAGACCCTGTTTTCAATTCTTTTGAGTATATACCCAGAAGTAGAAATGCAGGATCACCAGGTTATTCTATTTTTAATTCTTTGAGGAACCTTCATACTGTTTTCCACAGAGGCTGCACCATTTTACATGCCCACCAACTGTGCACCAGGGTTCCAATTCTTCCACATCCTCACTCATACTTGTTACTGTCTGGGTTTTTGACAGTAGCCATCCTAATGGACATAAGGTGGCATCTCATTATGGTTTTCATTTGTATTTCTCTAATGATTTGCATTTCTTATCACTATGAGCGTCTTTTCATGTGCTCATTGGCTATTGTAAGGTCCAAAGAAGCTCACTGGCTTCTTTGGAGGGTGCAGCAGTGACTTTTAAAGTTAAGGAGAGGCAGCTGGGCATGCGGTAGCTCACATCTGCAATCCCAGCACTTTAGGAGGGTCAGATCGCTTGAGCCCAGGAGTTCAAGACCAGCCTGGGCAACATATTGAGACCCTGTTTCTACAAAAACATTTAAAAATTAGCTGGGCATGATGGTGCACACTTGTAGTCCTGGCTACTCAGGAGGCTGAAGCAGGAAGATCGCTTGAGCCCAGGATTTGGAAGCTGCAGTGAGCTGTGATCACACCACTGCACTCCAGCCTGGGCAACAGAGCCAATAAATAAATAAATATAGATAAAGTTAATGAGAGCGGAAGCAATGACACTGGCCCTAAGTTACTCTAATAAGGCCAAAGACAAGTCTCCTGCCTGGGTCTATCCACACAAATACATTTTAAATTTAAAAAAAGAAACAGTGAATAGATTTTTCACAGCCATCAGCAGGAAATCCAATGGCTCATTGGAGTCTATTAACACCGAGACCAGCATCGAATTAATGAAGCCTGAAACAGGGCCCACTATAGGCTACTGGCATTTGCCTTTTAGGAGGTTTCTCCCACACATCTGAAAAAGGGACAGCCACCAGTTGACTCACCCTAAAAACTGGCCACATCTCTGACACCAGAGCTGAACCACAAGAATCTCCACCTTTTAAAAGTTCAAAACCTGAGCCCTTGGTCTTTCTCAGCTACCCTTTCATTTTTTAATTTAGGGAACTGAGAGTGGCCGGAGAAGCTCCTGCTGTCGCTGCTTAGACCTTCACAGTGACTTGATCAGAGGGAGCCTTTGTGTTTGTTTACCTTTGTTTGGACCGTGGTACAGTGATGCCCCTAAAGCTGGAAGGCTCCTGGCTGCCTCCCTTTGTCGTCGTCCTGAGCTGCAGCGCACATGCACAGGCGCCAAGCTCTCCAGAGCTGCCACCGCGAGCCCGTCCGTCTCAGCCGCTCACAGACACACAAAGGCTGTGATTCAAAGCCACAGAACAGCTCCGAGGGGGAAGTTTATACCCCAGCAGCAGGTTATAACCTAAACTCACCTTACTACTTTTGCAATTAAATAGCGTAATTTCTTATTTCATGGGATACTTCAAAGCACACAGCACGAGACCCCATCCTGCACACACAAGACCTGAACATGGGGGCTTATAGTAAGCGCTCAATAAACACCTGTTGAATTGAATGAAAGCAACTTCACAGGGTAGAGGTTGATCTGGACCCAGACCAAGGGCAGGAATCATCCTTACTGGGTACAGTTGAAAGACTGATGTATATAAATCCACAAGGACATGTTTCCATAATTAAGCCAGTACAGCCTAGGGAAGAGCCAGCAGGGAGGGACAGAAGTGAAAACAATGCGCATTTTCACACAGGCACGATGTTGACCAGCTGTTCCTCATGTCTGCTCAATTCAGGCAGGGGGGAAAAAAGCAGCCTTAAACTGTAGCAGGAAAGAATTTGCCCAATATTTATGAGAAATTTATTGACAGAAGGGTAATCCCTGGGGGCAACTATGTAATTATTGTCCCTCCAGAGTTTGACAAATTGAACAGATATTTATCTGTCATGCTTCAGCTATGGTTTTTGTCTGGAAGCAAAAGAATACGCAGGTCAAATTTTCAGCAACCTCTGGCCACCTGACTCCTTTACTAGGGGAATTTTGTAGTAATCATGTTAAAAACTTTTTTTGTTGAAAGAAAAGGGGCTGAAAAATTTTTTTAAAGCAGATTTCCTGGGAAGTCTTTAAAAAAAAGAAAACAAATAGGTGAAAAGGGCCTGGTGTCTACAAATAGCAAAAGTACATATTTGGTATAGTAACCTGCAATAATACGCATTAAAGTATGCTAACCTGCAATGACACGCGTGAGAAAAACAACCTGCGATCACACACACTGCCACCCAGAGCTGGCGGAGAAATATTTTAAGTGAAGTCACCCTGGAATGGTATGGCACTAAAACTGTGCATAATTAGCAAACGTTGTATGCTGTGTATATACTTTTTTATAATTTTTTTTATTTATTGGACAATTATAATAAAATATTGGAATTTGAAAAACTTGACCACAATTCCACGAACCTTAAAAAAAAATTCCTTTCATTCTGCATTCCCTTCCAATCCTCATTTCACATGAATTTCTCTGTAGCTTTTTAAGCTAAAATCACAGACAAGAATGGAAGTTTTTATCTTTTTTTTAAACTATGATCAATAACCACACCAGACATGTCCAGCGATGTGGAGGAATTTCACAAAAATGCCACCACCGTCCCAACAACCACCGTACCAGCGGAACCCCAGCAAAAAATAGCTTTCAGGAGGAAATTCAAGATTTACCTTTGCTTCATTTGCCTTGAGCCTGGGCTTGCACTGAGGTGTCGGAGTCCCAGAGTCTCCACTTCCTGTGGTGTGGCGTTTATAGCAAAGAAAACCAGAATCCTCCGCCTCTGCTTTGTCCCCAGGCTGAGGCCCTGTGCTGGCCGCCCAGATGGAACAACTGAAGACGAACAAGAGGAAACCCCCGGGCAGGCGCATAGCGCTGTGGCAGGGCCTTCGAGGAGGCCCGGGGGCCCAGGGCTGCCACACAAAAGCAGATTTACGGCTGGGTGAGACAGTCAGAGGAAGCTCAAGTTCTACCACTAGGAGACACCAACAGGCTTCACGTCATTCAAGAGAGATCTTTACACTGAACGAGGACCCTCATCACCGTCCAAGGCAAATACTTCAGACAGAGATACGCGCCAGCCAGCAGTAACCTTAACAGCAATCCGCTGGGTTCCCTTTACTTGGGGTGGCGAGGGGAGAGCTTTAATCGTTAAGGAGACAAGTCTCATTCTAGTCAGGTTTGTGTCAGAGAACTTGGGCTGCGGCCTGCTTCTGTCTCTCAACAGCATGGGAGACTCTGGGCAAATCACTTCCACTTTCTGGATTTCATTTCCCTCATTTGCAACCTGAGAATAAAAATATATCTGCCCTACCTACCTCACAGATTGAGAATCAAGTATGGAAATGTATGTGAAACCACTTAAAAAACTGTGACATGCAACTCAGAGTACTACTATTCGTTTTTAATCATAAACCTAATTTCGTATATTATGATATTAGATCTTATTTTAGCAGTATCATTTCAGATCTTTCATTACCTATTAATTACTGAATTAAATATTACTTATATATATTTGAAATATCCTGTGTTCTACTGTTAGCATTTGTCTTATTTTGATGAATTCCCCAAATTATTACAGCATATAAAACTATCTAATTTGCAAGCAATCTGTCAAATGTCAAGAAAAACAATGACGCATGCACTTGCATTAGATAGTGATGTTAGAAAATGTAAGAAAATAACCCAAACATTCACTGAACAACTGGGATTACCCTAAAGCAATCATTCTCAACTAGGGCAATTTTGCCCCCGGAGAAGGTATTTGGCACGTCTGGAGGTATTTTTGGTTGTCACAACTGGAGTCTGCCACTGGCATTCAGTGGGTTAAGGCCAGGGATGCTGCTAAACACCCTACAACATGCCCGACAGCTCCCACAACAAATAATTATTGGGTCCAATATGTCAATACTGCCAAGGCTGAGAAACCCTGCCCTGAAGTTTTACCATTGCCTACGCCACTAAAACTGTGAAAATACAAGGACAAATGTACCTAAAAATCTAAAACAAAGGCATTCAACTCTCAAGGATCCAGACTTACTAGTAAACTCTGTAAATATTGCCAGGATCAGTTTCTCTCAACTTGCATCAGTGAACTACACTCAGCATGCACGAACTGAATACCGAGCCTTGAAGGAGCTCATTTCTAATCATAAGACTTGAACCCAATTTGTATAAAGAGGCAGGCAAAAGGGAACATCTGGTTTCCGCAGGAATAATGCTTAGGAAGGGTAATCCTTACAAACAAAGTGGGCAGAAAGCAAGCTGCTGAGAAGGGCCTCAAACGCTAAGCTTCCATTGTTGGGCCCTCGGTCCTCTTTCAATTCAGCAGGACTCCTTCCAAATGCATATTAACAGATGAATGGATAAGCCCATCTGCAGCAAGGAATGCCCTCGGAGCAGGATCTCAGTTGACAAGCATGGCTGGTATTCAACAGGGGGAAAGTAATACATTCCACAGAGACAACAGCCCAGCTTTTTGTCCAGTTGATCACCTTAGTGAGTCAATTTATCACAAGCAGGGTCTGGGCACTCACACCTGTTTTATAAACGTCCTAACATCTGCACCACTGCTTACAGAAGGCTGATCAAACTATGGGTCATGGCCCATTGTTGGGCCATAAAATTCATTTAATGAATTGATACCAATTTTTTAAAATTAATGGAATGGAACAGAACGGTGGACAGAATGCAATAAACAGAACAGAAAATACCAGAATGCATGCCAGTATGGGTAAACATTGTTTTATGAAACTAAATTGTCTTGTGTGCTTGTGTGTTTGCCCGCACACCGGGTTGTGAAATAAAATTACATCTTCTTGAGTAGTGGCCAAAAAAAAACAAAAAATGTTTTTAAAAACAGTGAGTTATAAAACCTCAAGTGGCAGTTTCGTCAAAATGGCACATCTGTTCTAATAAGACCCAAGGACAACCAAATTCCAGAGTCTCAAAATGTTTTTAAGAGGTCATCACCCAAGGCAAACACTTCAAATAGAGATAGGAAGAGCCAGATAAAAAAGGACTGTCATTATCCATGTGCAGCTCTGGACACTAGAAGTTAAGCCCATGGTCCTCAACCTCATGCATCCTACAAATTAAGAGAAACTTCCACTGGACACTCAAATTCCTCCTTAGAAAAGTTAGGAATGGCCCCATAAGGAAGATGGCTGAAGAACTGCGTCTAGAGGGATGAGTGGGACTGTCAGATGAAGAAAGGGAAGAAGGGAATTCCAGGGAACAGGAAACAGCCCCTCCAAAGACCCGTTGCCCCACAACCACTAGCAGAATCCATAAGGGACTGACTCTGCAAGTGAATAAAGTGGGAATAAAGTGCTGATAAGGACTGCAGGGCCTGAACTGTGTCAGGGACAAAGTTTGGAGGGAGGAGGAGGTAAGGGAGGAAGGCAGTGTGGGGGAAAGCCAGGCATCTTCCCACGAGCCCTCACACACCCACCAACCCCACTGCACCCAGAATCACCACAGGGTGGACCACCGCCTAGGGACAGTTTGGGACAACCTCCGGGGAAGGAGCCCACAGGAGCCAATGGCTCAAAGGTCAATGTAGGAGGCAGCGTTGGCAAAGAAGGAAAATGTTCAAAGTGTTGGCAGAAACTTGGAGGACTGAAATGAAATAAAAAAGTTCCGCTCAACAATTCAGCATCGGTGTTTGGAGACCCTCCTTAGGAGGGAAACAAAAGTGAGAGATGGTGCCATCCCTTCCCCGGAGGAGCTCGTTAGCTTGTGTGGCGGGAAGGAAATTACAAACATGCAACATTTGGAGAATCGATAAGAATATTACAAGTTTAACAGCGCTGAGTTTATGAGGGAGGTGGTGAGACCGACGATCCCACAAATATTACTGGTATGTTTTTGGAATGTCAAGTAAATTCAATGGCCTGGCTATATCTGAGCCATCACAGAAACTGAAAATGTTTCAGGGACTTAAAAAAAAAAAAAAACAAACACAACTTTTCAAGCAAAATTACAGAATCAATTTGGTCTACAATGAAATAATCCTGGTAAAGACAAAATGTTTTCCTTATTTTTCTTTTGGAAATTATCAAAATGCATTTCACACATTTTCACCCAGGCTCTTTCAAGGATAGTTTTAAAAAGAAAAGAAAACACACACACACACCCCCAATACTCAGTCCCACTCTGTCCTTTCTCCCACCTCTACTTCAAATCTCAGCCAAAATGTGTTCGGCATCCCAGTGTCTTCTACAGACCTTGTACTGTTTTGGCGACCACCAGAACCAACGATTCAAAAGATTCAAAGTTGTTAGCAAAACTTTTAAATAACTAACTCTCTTTTGAACTTATAATTTTGTAGATTTAAAACTGTTAGTGTGACTTTTAAATAATTTCTCTTTTTTAAACTTTGTGAGCTCCGGCCATTCCCCCTGCCTCCCGGGCTTTGCACGAGGTCTCCAACAGGAGCTCTGACATTGAGATGTCAGGCTGCGCCCACACGGCTTCTCCATGACCACGGGCACCTCAGTGTGTGTGTCTAAGGCACATGCTTCAGGAAATCAGAAGCAGACATCGTACTCCTAAACCTCAATCACATTCTGTGACCAAAATATACCATGGTAATTGTACCAAGTTATTCTTGGCAAAAAATATTTCTTCATTATACACTGCTCCATTTAAGTTAAAAAATGAAAAGGCTTAAACCACACACTTTCTTCCTCACTTAAATAGGTGCTTTCCCCACCCACATAAATGTGTGACTATTCTACTTCAACTAGGGGTGTCGCCCCGCATGAGAGTTCACTTCTGTGAGTTTATGCCTTAAGGCTGCAACACAAGTTGTCCTTGAGCCTGCAAGTAAAATTTAAACCAATCATTGCTGAAATTTTCCTTAATTCATACAATTATTTACAACAAACCTAGTAAGATTTTAGCTAACAACTTTACAGAAATTTTCGGGAAAAAAAAGTTGTATAGTATCAGTAGGTGTAAATTTTCTAATTCCCAGGAATTGAAAATTTTTGGTATCCAAAGTAGATGGACTCATGGAGGGAGGAATGAACACTGGTACGTGCCAGGCTATGCCAGGCACAAGAACCCTCACAGCTTGCATGATCATCCCTGTTTTATAGAAAAGGGAACTTTGGCCTCCAAGCGTTAAATAATTTGACCACGATCACTAAGAGGCAAAGGTAGTAATCAAACATGGATCTTTTAAATCATTTTTTAAATATATATTACATCAAAGGGAGGACTGAACTCTGATCTTTTCCTTGCCTGCCCCCCCCCCTCAGCGCCCGCTCCAAAAAAGGAAAAATTTTCCTTTTTAAGAAGGCCTGGTGGCTGGGCGCGGTGGCTCACGCCTGTAATCCTAGCACTCTTGGAGGCCGAGGCAGGAGGATCGTCTGAGCTCAGGAGTTCGAGACTAGCCTGAGCAAGAGCGAGAACCGGTCTCTACTAAAAATAGAAAGAAATTGGGTGGACAACTAAAAATATATAGAAAAAATTAGCCGGGCGTGGTGGCGCATGCCTGTTGTCCCACCTACTCAGGAGGCTGAGGCAGGAGGATCGCTTGAGCCCAGGAGTTTGAGGTTCCTGCGAGCTATGATGACACCACGGCACTCTAGCCTGGGCAACAGAGTGAGACTCTGTCTCAAAAAATAAATAAATAAATAAGAGGGCCTGGTGAATCATACCTACAAATGATAAAATCTCAGTAAACAGGTTTTTATGATGTTGTTTACTTCCCAACCTGATTCTGGTATAGCATCACATGAAAGACAGAAGACTTTAAACATTCCTTTCAGCTGATTCCTGGTCTTTTGGACAAAACCTAACTCTTTCAGCCAATTTTCAACCAAAGAATCCCTAAATCCACCCATGATTTGCAAGCCCCCAGTTCTAGATGTCTTGCCCTTTTTGGGCCAAACCAATGTATGTCCTCCATGTATGGATTTATGATTCTACCTGTAATTCCAGTCTCCCTGAAAAATGTATAAAATCAAACTGTAACCCAACCACGGCAAGTCCACTTGCTCAAGGTTTCTTGGGCGTGGCTCTGAGTCATGGTCCTCAAATTTGGCTGAGAATAAATCTCTTTAAATTATTTCAGAGTTTGGATTTTTCCATCCACAAAAGTAATTTTAAATTCTTCTGTACTTTTTAATCTGAAACTATTTCATGTTTACTTAAAAAGTACACTTTAACTTTGAGGCTCCCCTTTTATAAGAGTGGTGTCATCAATCTATGTCCCTTTCATACATAAAACACTGAAAAAATCCTTCTCTAAAGCGTATCCTTTTTCCAAGCAGCAAAGGCTTCCATAGGTGGGGATGGGGAGGTGAGAATGAAATGAAAAACTAAAATTTTAAGTTAACTAACGAGCTTTCAGATTAAAGTAGTTATTGTATTCTACTGCTATACAAAGAACATTGCACAAATTTTGCAATTTCCTTTTTGTTTTCTTGAAACTTTAAGCTTCACAGTCATTATCCTCAATATCAATTGTAACTTAGAATATACCTCCCAAAGTCTGTGGGGGTAGGACACGGCCACCAAGACCAAAAGGGAAGGACAGGGGAGGGCTACACTCAAGAGCACTTAATAACCAAGGGGCATCTTCCTGAAGCTTCAATTTCATTCAATGTGAGGTCATTTCAATATCGTTTCCTTAACAAACATATCATGAAGTGAAATATGAAATTTATATTTTTAAGATAAAATATAGAAGTCCAATGATATTTAGCATGACGTTA
The DNA here is from genome assembly GCA_963575035.1 of Avahi laniger. Taxonomy (NCBI): domain Eukaryota; kingdom Metazoa; phylum Chordata; class Mammalia; order Primates; family Indriidae; genus Avahi; species Avahi laniger. The sequence goes on along the minus strand of CAUYSK010077124.1, from coordinate 20,053 downwards.
TGTTGCTTCTGCTACCTCATCAGGCTTCCTAGGGAGGATACACTTTCCCAGATTAACACAGTGTTTACTGAATAACTACTCTGTGCTAGACACTGTCCCAGGTCCCAGGGAGACAACAATAAACAAAACAGATCCTCCTCCAAAAAAATCCCTGCTCTCATTTTAAATTCTTCTGTACTTGGAATGGAGAGAGATGAACAATAAACAAGGAAAATAAATCATGTATATGTCAGACGATGCTAAGCGCTTTGGTCAAACAGTAGGGAAGGGCAAGGCAGAGCGGGCAGTGTGGAGGGAGAGCGGCTGCCGTTTTTACAGGGTAGTGGAGGACGGGCTCACTGAATGGGGTGTGTAAGCCAAGGCTTGCCGGAGGGAGCCCCTGTGGGTTCCAGGGCAAGAGCATTCTAGGCAGAGGCACCAGAGAGAGCGTGCCAGGGGAAAAGGAGCAGAGGAGGTCGGACAGGGGACACACAGCCAGTGGGTGCAGCCTTGAGGGACATTTTAAGGACTTTGGCTTTCACGCTGAGGTCCAAAGTCATAATTAGAGGGTTGTGACAGAGAAGGCTCATCATGGGACATATTTTTAAAAAGGATCAGTGTGGCTGCTGTGTGGATCTGGACTGTCAGCGGCAAAGTGGCAGCAGGGGACCTGCTGGGCTGTCACAATGACTCAGGTGAGAGATGGTGCAGTCCAGGCGCGGGTGGGGGAGGCGGAGGAGCGGGCTGGTTCTGGACCCAAGAGAAGGGAGAACACACAGGACCCGCAAGGAGGTGGAAGTGGGCGGCCACCGGAAGAATGGGAGAGGCAGAGTCGAGCAGGCCTGGGGGAAGGTGAGGAGTTCAGTGCTGGCCACCTCAGGTTTGAGATGCCCGCTGGATATCTGAGTGGCAATGCCGGGTGCACAGCTGGCTCTGCCAGTCTGGAGTTCGGAGTACAGGTGGGCTACTCACCCCCATGAAGATTTGAAACGTAAACTGGATAAGCTCTTCATAAGTAAACAAAGGGGGGCCCTGGGGAACTCCAACATGAAGAGGTCCCCGAAACGAACAGAAATACATAAAGGAAACGGAGCAGCCGGTGAATTGAATTAAGAGGAAACCAAGGGAGTGTGCTGCCCTTAAAGCCAATCGAAAAAAGGTACCTCAGGGAGGAGACTCAGCAACAATGGCAAATGTTTCCGATTCAAATAAAAACTGAGAACGGAGCACTGGACTTAGCAACGTGGAGGTCGCTGGTGAACTTGACAAGAGCAGGGTGGGATGGAGCAGCACGGATGGGAGTGCGTCTGGGGACGAGGTCCATGAAAGTGAAGGTGGCGACCAGAGAAAACTCGCTCGGAGAGTTTCACTGTGAAGGGGAGAAGCATGGGAGGGTAGCTGGTACTGTTGTGTGTGTGCATCTTCAGGAGAAATCCCACCATGCTAAGGAGAACCAGAAGGAAACCTGGATGTGGCAGTAAGAGAGAGGGGAAATTCCTCAAACGTCCTGGAGTGGGCAAAGGGGAAGGAATCTCATGCACGGGAGTCAGCCCTAGAGCAACTGCCCTCTTCCATCAAAGAAGCTTCAGGAAAAATATTTGAGAAAAATGAACATTATATACATGTAATAGGGCACTAAGATAAAAGGGCATCAACTCCAGTGAGAAACTCTTTGATGAATTATGTTTTCTTGTAATTTCTATTTTTTCTGCTGTATGTCACGTTTAAAAAAAAAGTAAGTGAAAGTTTTGTTAGTTTTCCATCATTTCAGGGGTTTTGTTGCTGCTGCTATTGTTTTGATTCATTTGCTACCAGCCTATCAATTTTCAATGGAATATATGTATATTTGATGAATTTATGTACACTTTTCGTGAAGCTCTGTACTGTCTACTGCCTCCTAACATCATGAGTTTCCCTGGCTTGCCAGCGCCTGTGTGTGATGCTTCCTGTTCACTTGTCTGGAAGACGCCTTTTCCACCTTCCAGGAGTAGCCACAGATGACAAGTCTATTTTCATTCTCTCTGCTCAGTTTCTTTCAGTTGCCTTTAATCACACGGATTTTAGCTTTTGTCATTAGCAGCCTGCAAACTCTGTATCTCATTAGCCCTTCCCCACATCTCCATTTTAGAAATCCTACTCTAACAATTCAGCAATCACAGAGTCAAGGACAAGCACAAAAGCAGGATAAGGATTATTCTCACTTTCCATTGCTTGAACAATACCCAGGATTTTTCAACCTTTATTTAAGTCCTCGGAACGCCCTGGACCAACTTCATCCTGACACTATCTGTGGTGCCCACCACATCCCTTTCCCAGAGTATAAACGATAACTTGGTCTATCACTTCATATATGAAGTTTATTTTTCCAAAAGTGCCTCACGTTACCTTGGCACTAAAGCCAAAGCTCATCTGCCGGGTTTCTGGTCTCTTCCACGGCCTCTTTTTTGTAAGGCACAGAACTAACAAAACCTAAACAGTCTTCCATTGGAATATAACCAAGAAACAAACAAACTCTTAATCTAAGGCTGAAACACGAACAGATTGGCAGATGAAGTCTAATCAAAGCTGTCTTATCACATAGATGAGAGAAACACATGTGCACCTAAAGTTCTCTCTGGCAACAGTCAGAGAGATGACGCCAGCGATCGAATGTACAACTTTGAACTTCATTAGGCTGTAAGAAAAACAAACGTCCTTGTCTCTACTAGAGCTTTAAATCTGTCTCGTGTGGTAAGTAGGCAGGAAAATAGATGAAAGCAAGAACGAAAAAAAAAAAGGAAAGGAAGGAAGGAGGGAGGGAGGAAGGGGTGGAAGGAAATGGGATTGCACGTGTGTGTACACAGAGACGCACATACGTATGCACATACATGTCTCTACTGATTTACTAAGATGTATCAGGACGTGCCAAAGTATTCCCAATTGAAGAAACAGGTAGAGCAAGAAAAGGACTAACTAACAGGACACCTGGCCTCTTGTCCTAGCTGAGTAACTACCCATCTCTGGGACTTTGGACAAGTCACTTTAATTCTGTGATTTTTCAGTTTTCCCATTTGAAAAATTTTCTGAAGTCCATCTTCAGCCCTAATATTTTGTCTCTACAATGCTATGGACTATAAATAGCTAAAAATATACATTCCTGGGACACTAACATTAACGCCTTCTACCGTTCATAAGCCTGTTTTAAACAGGACTGAGTAACAAAAAGACATTCAATCACTGTTATTAGAACAGTAAGAAATTCAGGTTTATCTGCTACATGATTATTACTTTTCACCATCTTTAATACTGCTGCTATTTCTTTCAATTCCATACCCTTATCTTTTTTTTTAAACCCTTCTAATAAAGCCATTATTGCTTTGGCCTCTATCTAAGGCATACTTAATTTCAAAGGAAAGATGCGAATTATCCCTTAAAAATAAAAAAAAGTGTCCAAAAAGACCTTGTTCTGAATGTTCAACCAAAAGGTAATTATTTTTTAAAAAATCGAACAGTTTTTTTTTCCATTCTTGTGATACTTCACATAGAAGAATGGTCTCCAGTTCCACCCAGGTTAATACAAGAGGTATTAGTTCACGATTTTTTTTTATGGCTGAGTAGTACACCATTGTATACACATATCACATTTTATTAATCACATGTACTCACCATTAAATTGGAACTAATCAAACAATATTTACGTGCACATATGGAAATAAAACACATCGGGAATCAAGCAGGTGGGAGGGGGAGGGAGGATGAGTGAATTCACACCTAACAGGTACCATGCACACTATCTGGGTGAGGGGTGCACTTATAACTTTGACTCAAACTGTACAAAGCAATTTATATAACCAAAACATTTTTCCCCTATAATACTCTGAAATATTATAGAATTAAAAAAAATCAATCACTAAAATCTAGCCATTGGGGGGAAAAATCTAACAATTGAGCTAAGGAATCTCACTAATCTGATCTATAATCATCACATAAGTGGGTCTTACAAAGGGGGCCAAGCCTAGGGCAGGTACTGACGTGGTTACGTGCCCATCAGATGTTTAAGAAGCACAAGCTCTGTGTTCTTTCATTCAATATTTATGGCGGGAAGAAACTGTAGAGACCCTGCACTAACTTGGCAAAAGGAACTATGGCTCTGCTCAGACACAGTCTCAGACCACCAAGACAGATCATCTGTTTTACTTGGTGGGTAAATGAGGGACCATGTTGGAAGGATAATCTCCTCGCAAGGAGTCGAATCCTTATCTTGCACGACCACAGGCCTGCTCTAACGAGAGGGCTTTGCAAAGCCACTCCCGGGGCACTAAAGTAGTGAAAGAAGGTGTTATCTATCTGCATTCAAAACAGTGTTTACAGTCTGGTCAGTACAGATTTGAGTCATAAGGTTCTTCCATAGACTTCACATTCTGTCTACAAGCTCTGGAAAAAATCAAAGCGGGTGACAACCATTAATCTGACCAGAGCAGAAGGCAGGCAGCGCTTGCTCTGTTCCTTCTCTAAATGCTTGCCGGCTCTGTCAGAGTGGCATTTTTCAGATTAAAAGGAAAAGTCATCTATAACATGTAACCAATTTTCCTATTAATTCTAACCTACCTGGACCACACTCACCATTCCTCCATCCCTAAGAGACATATCTGTAAAGGAGGTGAAGGAATTGACAACACACAGACCTAACACAACTGAAAAGGAATATAGGTTGCCCGCCAGAAAATAACTCTAACTTCATCATACTGAAAGCAAGCACACAATTTTAGAACCCCCCAGTGTGACGGAAGGCCGCAGTAAAATGCTTCAACGTGTTAGGAAAAACTCTAGCGGCTGTTCAGCCATACCCTTAACTTTCCAGAAATTCTATAAATAATCTTCTAAGTTATAATGACTTCAATAAAGCTTCCTATTTCTGTCTCTCTACCTACCAATTTTCTGGGAATTACATGCTTGGCCAAATTAATGTAAAGCCAAGGAAGAGCTACACCACAGCCAGGGCTCCGCCATCCCTGCTGATAAGCACACACGCTGGACGTTCAAGGCGACTTGTGCTTCTTGTGTTCAGATGCCCTGCACGAATAAGCTACCTCTGATGCATTAGAACACGAATCAATCATTCTACTTAAGCAAGGTCCCCCTCCCACCCCAGAAGACAAGGAATTCCATTTCTTTTTTAGAAAGTTCAAGACAAAAATTAAGGACAAACAACACTGAACACTGAACATCAAATTACAAGTTTGAAAAGAAACTCTTAAACCAAATAGCTCACTCAGCTAAAAACTGAAGCCAATGAAATTATATAATATCCAGGAAACTACAAAATACAATCTCTGCCACATTTGAATTTCCCTTCCTACCCTGAAAAAAATTAACTGGTCAAGATAAAGTAACAGTCATTAAAGCTTCAGCATGATGAGACTGAGAAATGGTATTTTCTTGAGACATTAGGAAAAGCAAATCCATACAATATGTGCAACCAGCTTTTGGAAAGTTAATTAGCAACATGGTGCAGGCAGCTGCAATAAATCACCAATAGGTGTTTGAAAACATATAGACAACACCCGACTTTAAAGGAAATAATTCTCTTTTGCACGGCAACGTGTGCAGCCTCAGGACAAAATAACGTAGAACATATATTGCTGAGGGAGCACTTTAAGAAACATTTATGTCTCACATATAAAATTAAGTCTCAACTCCAGAAGGGAGGAAGCAAACATTTATAACCTTACCTTTGCCAGAACTTTGGATGGAGCCAGTTTTTCTCAGCGTCTTTCAGTTAATGGGAAAAGGTTCACAAAGCCGGAGTCTACACACACATCCATGAACTCTCTCTTCTTTCTGCTCCTGGTAAGCCAGGAAACAGTGTCTAACACTTCAAATGCTCGGCCGTTAAGAGCTAAAAACAGATCCTGTGCAATGCTGGATGTATTTTTGTCTGCTAGCTACACACCCTCATCATGTTCAATTTTTTCCATTGGTGGAACAGCATGATGCAGACTTAACCAGAAAGTGGTTTTCCATGGGCTGGCTGAAGCGATTAGCCGGGACAGCCCGGGACAGCCCGCCACCGTGCCTGGGAGCCCCGGCTCACCCATGACTGGGCTGTTGTTGGACCCGCATTCCACAATTACCACCAAAGTTCCATAGGAACTCGGCTCCCAAGTCTGCTGAATAAAGGTTTACTCACTGGGAGGGAGCCTCAGCTTCTTTTTTTAAGCCCGTTAGCTGCAAGAATACACACCTAGCATCCTTGTGTTTAGAGCGGTAGTAAAGTCTGCCTCCAAAACCACAGCTGGAATGCGATGGTCATAAAAACCCTGCCTCTAGAGCAGCCCTTAAAAATAATTTTATGATTTGCAAAATATCAAGTATACCCTTACTCGTGTTCCTTGCTTGAGTTATTTCTTTATTTTTTTTTTAAGTTAGCTCAACTACAGTATTTCCCACTGGAAATCCTTGTTACCTCAACATGGTGCTATTTTATAAAAAACGTGCATTAAATTCCCTTAAATAAAAGTTAGACACCAGAGGTTTGGAGTGTTTTTAAGTCTTGCTATATCCTTTGGTGACGGACTTTATATTTATAGAATAACTAAAAAATACAGCAACGTTTTCAGATCATTTTATAGTACCACGGAGTTGGGGGAGGGGCGCTGAATGGAAGAACAGGATCACATCTGTGTGGTGGTGTTTAAACTAGAATTATATTCTACACAAGAAAACAGTTTAATCAGAAGTTTCAACATATACAAATTCTAAGATACAGAAGTTATCCTGGACAAATTATGTGGCAACAGCTTTTTAAGGTAATATTCTCATTATTTTAAAAATGTGAATGGATCTACATATGCAACAGACAAGGCTCTGCCTTAATATTATAGACCAGATTTTACTATAGAGACAAAATTTTAATTCCTTATCTAGATGGAAAAAAACCCATAACTTTACATACACATACATACATCTACTTATACAAGTACACGCACACACACAAACAAAATTTTTTTCCAAATGTAGTTAATATACACTTGAAGGTATGTTTTCTAATCCTAACTGTCAAACAAGAAAAGTCATTACTAAGATCATCAGTCTAATAGTTATAAAAATTAGTCTAACCTCCACCAAAATTGAAACATGAACACAGAACCCAGGAGTTTTTAGTGCTGGTGGGGTAGACCTGAAAAATCCCCTAATCCAACCCCTCACAAGGCAGATAAAGAAACAGAGACTTGAAGTGACGTGCACAAGGTCACCAAGCTGGCCAGCAGGCAGCAGAGCAAGGACGTACCACCCAAGTAACCACAAACCCGGGACTGAAGTCAGAAGGTTGCCACGGAAGCCAAGTCACATAACATAAAACAGGGGAATGCCCAAAATGCTAAGTTGCATACACACAAGTATTAATAAATCCTCCAGGTAAATACGGAAGAAATAAGAATGTTAAGTCATTGAGCTCCTATTCCATCAGACCCAGCACCATCATTTCTGTTACTAAAATAGGTAAAATAAAGTATCAGCCCTGATGTGCTGGCTCATCCCTGTAATCCTAGCACTGTGGGATGCCCAGGCAGGAGGAGTCCTTGAGGTGAGGAATTAAAGACCAGCCTGAGCAAGAACGAGACCCTGTCTCTACAAAAATTAGCCAGGCATGGTGTTGCATGCCTGTGGTCCCAGCTACTCGGGAGGCTGAGGCAGGAGGATCACTTGAGTGTAGGAGTTTGAGGTTGCAGTGAGCTACGATGATGCCACTGCACTCTAGCCCGGGCAATGGAACAAGATTGTCTCAAAAACATAACGTAATGTAACATAAAATAAAATAAAGTATCAGCCAGCGTAAAAGAAAGCCTTCCACGTTATCTTGAGACAGAAGGAAGACTGCTTGATGTGGAAAGGAGGAAACATTATGTCAGAAGAAAGAAGGAAATTTAAAGACGTGTTTCTGAAGGTGAACGAAGTATCAGAACAATTAACTGCGTGGAGATACTTGCACACCCCTACTCTATCCCTGCTTCTAGATCTTCTTAGGACAATACATTTTATATGTAGATCCCTCTATGCAAGAACTGCCTGTGAAAATAAATTATCTCCAACATTCCTCAGACATTTCAAATGAGTTTGCATTGTCTGGTTCCATTTTTTATTACTGAGGTCACCCAAGTAACGTTAGTTCTATAAATCTATAAAGTCACTTGGGGTTTCAAACTACGTAAGGTTTTTCAAGTTCTTTAGAATTTTCCCAACTATAGTAAAATACTCTCAAGTTGGTTCTCCATCCTCAAATTGAAAACACCAGCATATTTCCAAATCATAAAACTAGACTTGATCTTTCTAATGCTTCATTCTGAGATGATAATATAACAGGACATATGTGTTAACAGGCATCTAAAATTAAATTTCTTGGCAACGATCTCTGAGAAACATGCAAATTACTCCTTACGAAGTATTCTATTCTGAAGCATACAATGCGAAATGACACATGTAAGAGAAAAAATGGCAAAGTGTTAACAATTACAAAATTTAAGTGGTGGGTTTGGGGGTATTCACTGTATAATTCTTTTGATCTTTCTATAGTTTTGCAAATTTTCTTAATATTAGAAAGAAATGATACATGTACATACACACCTGCCCCACAATAAGTCAATCTATAAAAAAATACCATGTTTTACTATATGCCTAGTCAAGACTATGCAAAAATTGTTGCTAACCTGATTGCAATCAAGGACACGAATATCCTACACTGTGTGTGCACACATGTGTGCAAAGACATGTCCTTGAGGGTTTCTGTACCTATCCAGAGAAGAGCTGGAGGACATAAAATGATTAAGATGGGACATGGGAATGTGTCCAGAATGAAAACATTTTGAGGGCCGCTATCACATGACAAATCATAATTAATAAAAAATAAGATGTAGTGGAAATATCTCAGGCTTCAATACCAGTAGATCTGGAAATTCATCTCTTAGTAAAGTTGAATAAAATAGAGTTGACAAGAATAGTGCCTCCTGCAAATAAAAATATAAATGTGTACCAACCTGTAAACAGTTACCAAAAAAACTGACACTTAAAATATCATTTTTAAAGTAATATGAGCTATCAGAAATTCAGAAATAATGTTTCTGCTTAAAACTCAAAACACCCAACTCCTTATTTCATATTCTCCACTTTTGAGGTCAAACACAGGCTAGTACTGAAAGAACATCCCAACAAGCAGAATTCCTTATTGCTAACCTACAGTCATGATTTTAATAAAGCAATAATAAGTAAAGGTTAAAAATATAAATTACTTTTATCCAAACAGGATTCTAAAAGATTAAATAATCCCTCACAAATGTAAACATCCACCTTTCCTAAAATTACATCAATGAGCAAAGACTCTGCAATACTTCATGTGCTAGAGAGCTTTTCCACACGGTTTCTGATAGCAGAGCAATACTTCAGATGTGTAGCAATACTTCAGAACACAGAACTTGAAAAACGGTGCTGTAAAAATGTCTCAGATGAAGGTGACATTAGAAGAAAAAGCAGCATACAAAGTGTCCATGCGAGAATCCTAAGATCCTCAGAAATATTACTTGGGGAGGTGATTTTTCTCCCCATTTGATCAAAAGGCCCAAATGTAGCAAGTCTGTTTTTCTGAAACCAAAGGCTTCCAAAGTTGCCCAGAGTACAGTGAGAACGTGCGTGGGTGGCTTCTGTGTCGAAAACTCATGTGGTCTGAAGGTCTACCTCCCACGTGTGATGCTGAAAACCCATGCAAACGTGCAATGCATTTGCCACTCAGGCATGGTGCTCGAGAGCTAGCAAAACAGCTCCGGGCACAGGATTTAGAGTCCCTCTGGCCTTACTTCAGATCCTGCTGTGCAACATTGGACATATCACTCGATTTTCCTGAGCCTCAGTTTTTTAATCTGTAAAATGGGGATAATGGTATAAATTGTTTATACCATTCTAAAGCCTGCCTTAGAATGTTATTAATAACTCCATAAAGCAGGGATTCTGTTAAAAGTATTTACTGTTGAAAGTCCAGTACTTTAAAAATTGCCTGGCGCATGGTGAATACCGAATAAATGCTGAGTAAATGCATGAACGCTGGAAGGGGAGATGGCAGTGCTGGCGGCAGTGGTGGCGAATGTGAAAGGAGGAATAGTGTTTGGTACCGTCTATATCTCTGTGTCAGAAGCCGAGCAATTCCTTTATTTAAAATAAGCTACCACACCTGTGATCACTGCCCATCAAGCAGAACTTTCAGTTCCCCGGCCCTTCTTCGGTAGCGTTTTATATTCCAGGCTGCTTCGGTCTCAAGAAGACACCTAAAGAGCCCACCTACCTGCAATCTTCATCATCAAGACAACGCCGCGATGCCACAGTGCTGGTGCAGGCCACATGCTCCTGCTTCCTACTCTGTGCAGGCCACACTGCAGAAGTCCCGGCACCCGCTGCTCTGAGTCAGGTCACAGCCACGAAATTAGACGACCCAAACTTTTGCTCCTACAAACCTTTTCCTGAGCTGGCGCCTATGACGTAGTGACTGTGCACTATCAAAAAACGGTATCCTTCACACATGCTGACGGAGAAGAAAACAGAGCCCAGGAGATCAGCTTAAGAACTTAATACAGTCTCGCGCAGCACGAGGGCGTTTCAGTTGATGGCAGACCGCGCAGTATCTGACAGTGGTCCCCTAAGATCATAATCTCACTAACAATACGACAATTAGACACCACCTTACCCCAGTCAGAATGGCCATTATTAAAAAGTCCAAAAACAACAGATGTTGGCATAGCTGTGGTGAAAAGGGAACATTTATATACTGTTAGTGGGAACAGAAGCTAATACAACCTCTAGGGAGAGCAGCATGGAGACTCCTCAGAGAACTAAAAGTAGATCTATCTACCCTCCGATCCAGCCACTCCATTACTGGGTATCTTCCCAAAGTAGAAGGAGTCATTCTATCAACAAGACACCTACACTCGTATGTTTAATACAGCATAATTCACAACCACAAAGCTATGGAATCAACCTAAGTGTCCTCCAACTGATGATAAAGAAACTGTGGTACACGTATACTATGGAATACTTCTCAGCCATAAAAAGAATGAAGTAATGTCTTTTGCCTGGAACTGGAGGCCATCATCCTAAGCGAAGTAATTCAGGAATGGAAAACCGAATACCACGTGTTCTCACTAATAAGTGGGAGCTAAGCTATGGGTACATAGGATCATACAGGGTGTCATAATGGACCCTGGAGATTCAGAAGAAGGAACTGGGATGGGACAGAGTGAGGGATGAAAAATTACCTATCAGGTACAACGCCACTATTCAGGTGATGGATACACCAAAAGCCCTGACTTTACCACTATATAATTCATCCATGTAACCAAAATCCACTTGTATTCCTAAGTCTATTGAAAAGGAAAAAAAATTACTGCATTTTTTCCATACATTGTCTATGTTTACATATATTTAGATACACAAATACTTACCACTGTGTTACAGCTGCCCACAGTATTCTGTACAGTGACCTGCTGTATAGGTTTGTAGCCCAGGAGCAGCGGCTGTGCCACCTAGGTTTGTGTGACTACACTTTATGATGTTCACACTATGACAAAATCTCCTAACAACACACTTCTCAGAACATATTCCTGTTGTTAGGCAATGCATGACTATATTTAACATAAACTGATTCAGGCAAATCCAGACAAATCCAAAATATTAACAAATAAACAAAAAGTGCTGGTGAACATAGTTAACAACTTTGATTCTACTACCTCACACCACTGGTAGGAAAGGACGGTTAGTTAGTGGGCCCAAAAGGTCTCCATGGTTAACTTAGTTTTTCCTAGGATTATTAAGCACCACTTTTGTTGACCTTGTACTATACTGTCATTGAAAAGCTTCTAATCACCCAATAGCTGTGAATTAAATACAAAATAAAGAACAAAATAAATTTTTTAACTTCTTAAAAAGCAAACTGGAGATGCCTTCAAAATCAATAGTCAATTTTAAGAAAATTCAAAATGTAATGCTAGCCTGGTGTGTATTGCTGTAAAGCCACAGGAAGTCTAAATTTCATAATATAAGCTTTTTCTAAGTGTTTCAAGGACATCAAATGTGAAAAAAATTTTTTTAATGTAGTCAATTATCATGGAAATGAGAGATTTTATGGCATAAATATTTATAAAGTCCAAGGGTCACTTTACATAATAAGCAAGCCCCAAGAATTTAACCAAATGACCAATTACTTTTGCAAGAATATGCAAATATTAAACAACATAAAAATTAAGATTTAAAACTAATTCTTCAAAAAATTTCCCCTTAAGGCATCTTTTTTCTATAGGTCATTACATCCAAATTAAATATGCTTTGATAATTGACAATGAATGATAATGTATAAAATCCTAAATTTTGAAATTAAATAGAATTCTTTATAATGAGTAATAGGTACTGTTTATATGTAAATGATAAAATCAGTATTTAAAATCATGCTACTTAAAAGAAACCTACATAATGAGTTTCAGCTAGGTAAAATAAAATTTCCAGGAGGCAAAAAGTTCTTCAGGGCAGCAGTCCCCAACTTTTTTGGCACCAGGGACCAGTTTCACGGAAGACAATTTTTCCCCAGGCAGGCGGAGGCAGGTTTGAGGCCGTGGTGCCAGCAGTGAGGAGCGGCTGTAAATACAGATGACGCTTTGTTCACTCTCCACTGCTCACCTCCTACTGCATGTCCTCCACCTTCCTAAGTTTCATGCAAGACAATTTTTTCACAGGGTAGGGGGAGCTCTGTGGCCCGGTCCCTAACAGGCCACGGACCGGTACCAGTCCACGACCTGGGGGTTGGGGACCTCAGCTTTAGGAAATATGCTTGTAAAATCCTGGCTTATAAATACTAGCCACTAGATACATCTGTTTACAACATTTTTGAAGAGTTATATTGGAACATTTAAGAAAGCACAAGTAATCTGCCAGATATAAATGTAATTAAAGTGTTATATTTAGCCTCTCAGTCAACTCACAATATTTTCTTTTTATGTACTGAAGTCAAACTGTTTAAGCTGAAAGGTTCCTAGTAAGTTTAATTCTGAGAATAATTGAATGTGGAGTTCCAAAGAGACCAGACAGGTCATCTCTAGCCCAACTTTCCTTCTAATTTGAGAACCTCCTACAATATCCTGACAGACGGCCCACTTTCTTTTACCTAAATACACTGAGTGATGGGAAGCTCACAGCTCTGTTAGGGGGCATATTCCATTGCTGAACAACCAGTCGATAGATGAGAACCCCTTCTGGCTACTCTAAATCGGTCATTCTAAAAGTTCCACTAATTACTTGTGGTCTTTCTAGCATTATTAACCCATATCCTACTCCTCTCTTTCATGCAACCACCCTACAAAAAAAGTCAATTTCCCTGGACCTTCCCTGCTCTCTCTCCAGCCCAGCTCTTCCCTCTCTCCTGGTCTATCCTCACAGTGAAGCCAGAATCACTCTTACAAAGCAAAATAAACAAAGCGAGATATGTTCTCCCCTAAAAATCAGAATGCACACAGAACGGAGTCCTAGACTTCAATCTATGCCTCAGTAGGCACAGAGCCCACTCTCTTGGTTACATTCACTCAGGAAATAAGGTTACTGGCTCCATCTGGGGCCATGAAGTCTTGGGAGAGGTGGGGCTCCACTGGAGACAGCAGAATGGAACACAGTTCCAGAGTCCACAGACGTATGCAAATTCCACGCTGTTCTCACTTCACCAAGGAGACCCAACAATCGCTGTTAGGGAAGGCAAGGGAGACAGACGTGCGACCGACCATCTCTTCTCCATGCCCATGGGGGATGGAAGGAGAGGAAATGAGATGTGTCTGATGACAGAGGGAAAGTGTAACTGTCCAAATTAGGGGTCACATTGAAATACCTTCAGAGTCACTGAAAATGTATGAGTGAAGCAGGCCTGAATACAGCATTCCTAAGACACAGGAACCACTTGTTTGCAAACTAGGCTTGTACAAGTATTCTTCAGCACATATACAAAAAATGATCTCTTCTATTTTTCTTGACATGAAATTTCATGGAAATATTTTTAGTTTTTCCACCACTACTACAGACAATAATAAAACTTTTCTTTTTCAGTTTTCTCCTAATTCTACTAGAAGAAAATAACTTAAGTAGATGAAAAATAGCAAGTGACACTCAGTGCTGGGGAGACTGCATGGGGTGGTGGGGACTGTGGCAAACTGGCCCATGATGACGCAACCATAAGGCCAGCAGCTACACAGTCCCAGCTACCCACTTCCAGCTGCAAATGCAGAACCCAGTGTTGCCAGATGAACCACATTTTTAAGAAATAGTTTTCAATGTTTAAATAGAGGCAACTAATTTAAATTTAGTCAACACATTCATCGCAGACACATTTTGCAGGCCAAAGGTTATCCACAGCCCAGACCCAGCCCAAAATCCACCAGTGTGCAAGCTCTGATGCAAATGACGAAACACAAACAAGAAAATTCTCGACCCTCGGAAACATCTCCAAGGAAGACAATTAGCAGTGCCAACTCCCTGGCTTCCTCTCGGGGGCTCCATCTCACCAGCCAGGCCAAGGCAACCAGATGTTCGGCATGATTTTGGAGGAGGGTCACTGATGGGAAAGAGGCCTTGGAGAGGACCACAGAGGCCATGCTATTCTCCTTCCTGGTGAGTGGAGGAACCCCCTCTGCAGGGCTCTTCACCTGCAGCCGACCAGCCTGCAGACACCACAGCCTTCCCTGAGCAGCTCACTGTTGCACATGGTTGCCACCCCGTTTTCCCACAGCTCCACAAGAAAGTCTTCCTTTTACTGCCACCCACGGGTCCTCATGCTTCCCCCCAACGCAGACCACGCTCCCCTTACACATCACGCCTGTCAAGCACCTCAAGGCCAGAATTAGGTGCCCCACTGAGTCAGCCAGCTTACTGCTTTCCAGGCTAAATATTCAGTTCCCTTCATCATTACGTTGAGAATGTAGAATGCTATTTCCATACATTCCAACCTGGATCGCCTTCCTCCGGATATCAGTGCTCACCTTACATCTAAAGTCTGGGGAAAGGAAAGACAGACACCCAGGGTTACTAAGCACCTCAACCTGTCAGGTGGGCACCGTGCCAGGAGTGTGCATCTATTTTCATATTTAATTTTCACAGCAATCCTCTTCGAGTTGTATTATCATCACTATTTTGCAGATGAGGAAACTGAGGCCAAGCAAAGTTAAGTAATTCGCTGCAGGCCACAAAATCAATAAGCTGCAAAACTCAAGCCAGGTGTGTCTGACACCAAAGAGGCAACAGCACTGTGAGAAAATGGTGTGCTCACAATCAGTTTCATTGTTATTATAAACTTATTAAAGGTATAATTTACTATAAGTAAGTCTATTCTTTCTGGTAATCTCAGGAATAGACCGTTATTTTCAATGAAAACAAATGTAATGCAAAAACTTGTTCTCAAATTTGTTACCATTTGATGACCAGTACCCAAATATATTGTTTTTAAACCCAACTGGTATATTGAATATATAAAAATCTGAGCATATACTAAATAAAATAGAAATTTATATACCACATGTATTAATATACTTAATCATAATCATTCTATGAGGAAAATACTTTGATTATTCCCATTTCACAGAGCAATAAACTGAGGCACCAAGAGATTAAATAACCTACCCGAGGTCACTTAGCTAGGAAATGCCAGAGACAGGATTCAAAGAACTCAGGCAGACTCCAGATATATCTAGACCTCAGGCTTTTCAAACAGATGTATTTCATGGTGGTTCTGAACTTCATTAAACTATAAATTAAACACCTCTCCAAGCCTAATTAGGTATTACTTTTGAATACTCCAATGTAGATGACAAAAAAGGTCGGCACAAACAAAAGTTACCAATCATTATCAAAATTTCTAGCTGTAATACGTACTGCATTTGCAAATAAAGCCAGAAATGTCAGACAAATTCCTATTTACATGTAATATATTAAACTTGACAATTCTATGAGGGAACAAGTCACATTTGAAAAAAACTATAGAATAAACAACTAATAAATCTTCAAAACCTCCTTCAGTGTGAATAAATTTCTCACCATGTGATACTGAGAAATTTATACAAGAAGCCTCATTTAACTGTTAAACTCATACATTTGGTCGCAAACTATCTGTTGTGCAGCAGACAATGCTCTAGTGATGAAAGAGACAGGTCCCTGCCCCCTGGGACCTCTGCACCAGGGAAGGCAGAGACACAGCCAGCCGACACATAAACATGCACAGGAGAAAACTGCATGGGATGGATGAGCACTGAGCAGGGAACAGAGGTCGGCTGATGTGGTAACAGGGACTGGGTTCTCTCTAGACTGGAGTTGAGGACCCAAAAAGCACAAAGCAGTCAGCCAAGGAAAGCTACGGCAAATCGTTGCCTAGAAAGGGATGTTTACATGCCTGTACTTTTGCAAAGCAAGCGTGAACTGCAGACAGGGCAAATGTTCCAGCAACTACACGCAACTGTTCCAAACAATGGGGATCTGTTCGGCTTTCCCGCTTTAGTCCTTAACCTGTGACACCAACACATCCATTAGGAAAACACCTCAGTCGGAATGAAACAGCCTTACAGTCACATTTGGAATCTTACCTTTCCCTCAGTGGTGTCTTGATGTCCAAGTCTGAGCTTACCTGATCTTATGACTCCAACCAGAAATTATACACTCTCTGTGTTCTGAAGCAGGAGGTCCTATTAGGTTTGGCGTTTAGGTGCGTGCTCTATCAGGATCTGACATCTAAAGAGATGGAAACTAAAGCTTCCCAGGCTGCATCTTCACCTAAGGTCCCAGAGTGGATCGGCATGCAGCTCTCCACACGCACTGCATCAGCCAGCACAGCAAATTAAAGTGCGTTAGCAATAATCTACTCAGATTCGGAGCGCTGCTGTTTGTAGGAACCTCAACTACCAGCACCAGAGGAATCTGCTCTGGCCTTCCCCACTCAGATCCTCACATAAAGAGCAGTTAACAGAGCTACGTGGTGACGCAGTGCTTAAGCAAAGAAATGCAGACTGACATACACTTTTAAAGTGTTCGAGACATACAGTGCCTCGCACCTACCCAGAGAGGAAGTGTGGAAGACACTTGGTGTGATCATTCATTCATCCAGAACGAGCTGGCCGAAGAGCTGTCTTTATCATTCATGCACAGCCCTGGCAAAAGAAAACAAACACACAGAGGGATGAGAAACAATTTTTCACGATTAGAATTTTGTAATTAAAGCTCAATTTCTTGGCATTCTGTTGTACTTTGGACTTGATACAAGAAGGGAGACTCTAAATGAGAAATCAAGGGTTAAGTGATTGACTACAAAGGAAATAAAAAGATGTTCCCACATCCCAACTGCAGAAGCAGATGTACTGCTGCATCCCAAACTTCATACGGCTAAGCCACTTTACAGAGGGATATGACCGGGGGGAGGAGGGAGGGAGAAAGGGAGGGGGAGAGAGGATAGATACAGACGCATGATAAATAGGCAGACAGACAGGAAGACGGATGGATGGACGGATGACAGACAGAGCGAGCCTACTGTGACAAAGCCACCACTCCAGGTGCTGGAAACAGAGCTGTGAATAAGAAAGTCTCCACCCTCACTGAGCGTCTTTCAAATGGGGAAAAGAATTCAAATAAATAAGCAAAGAAAGAAAGAAATAAGAAAAATATCCCAGAGTGATATAGGCAATGTGACAAGCGGCTAAATTAAACTGAAAGATTAGGAAACGGCTCTCTGAGATGACACCGAGGCTGAGGTCTGAATGGCATTCAAAGTTAGGGAAATGGTCCCCCTGACACAGGGGACAGCTAAGACCCTAGTAAGAAGCAGCATGTCTTCAATCATTTCCATGAATTCCGGAGCAGAATCCAAATAAAAATGGGTAGCATCAAAGGATTAGGGTTTCATTATTTATTAAACAGGTAGTTTCTGGGTCCTCTCATACTATGGAAAATAATTCCTTCTTCCTATGTGTGATATGCTACCGGGGGATATATTAAAATTCACAGCCCATTAGCCAACACACCAGAAAGTACTTCCCTTTTTTCGTTGTCTAAAATGTAAAACAGATTGCTTTCAGAGAGTGAGACTTGTCTTTTCACAAGGCATGCTATCATCCCTCAGAAGTACTCAAGACACTACATTATGGCACTAAGGATGCGCTGCAGGGCTGCCGTCCTTGACAAAGAATGCAGCCTGTAGAGCCAGGGGACTGAGATGGAAGTTCAAATCCAAGCTCGCCACGACCACCTGAGTGAGCTCGGCCTGGTTATTAAATATTTAGATCGTCTGAGCCTCTGGTTTCTTCAACTATAAAACAGAAATATTTACCCAATAGGGTTATTCTAAGTATTTAATCCAGTAATGCATAGAAAATAATAAAGTGGTTGAAACATGTCAAATGTTCAAAGCAGTAGTAAATCACTACTAGACTTTCATTATAAATAGTCGCTACTGGGAAAGGTTGGATTATCACAATGATTGATGCTACAGAAACACATCTATATAACTAAGCATAGTAGAGATAACAATTTTCACTTATATTAATGGAATTGTAGAACATCAGAACTGGAGTGGACCTTTTAAAATCAGCCCAAGTCGATCATTCTACAGGTGAGAATTTAAAGATCGAAGACGGAGCCTGATTTGTCCAAGGTGATATAATTAGTTCAGAGAACATTTTCAAAAATTTTATTTTTGGCCAAGAATAAATAAAAAAATTCCAAATTCCATACTGACAAAAAATTTTAATTCACTTAGTCATTAAGCCAGGATGAACAAAAATATTTTTAAATGGTAAGAATAGAAAATTGAATCAAGGCTCCCTGGACTCTAGCTAAGTACATCATACTGATAATATTTAAAAACCAAGAACTGTCATATTTTACTGATGGCCTGATAGATGGTTATTTACTAACCAAAAACCATAAAATATAACACCTGCCAGATTTAAATATTTCCAATGATAATTTTGTGTCTCAAGCAGTTGTTGTGTGACAGAGCTTTCCACACATGCATTCCTAATGCCTTGACATATCGTGAACGTGAGTTTTCTATTTTCCATGCCTTTGCATATACTGTTCCCTACTGGGAATGCCTCCCCAGAGAACTCCTAATTGCCCTTCAAGACCCAGCTCAAGTGTCTCTTCTGTGAAGCCTTCCCAGATCACCTGCCTTCCTACCCCGAAACTCACAGGATTATCCTTCCCTCCTTCAGCTCACCACTCTTGCTAATACAGGCAATCGCCTTATAGTTATTTTTTACCTGTCTGTGTCCTTTCCTAGATTTTAATTGCTTTGAAAGTGAAGTACTTTGTTTCCCTGGCATCTAGCATAATTCCTTACCCACGGGTGCTCAATAAATGTGTAAGTAGGTTGATGGAAGAATTGATTCACCAAATTGCTAATACAATATAATGTAAATTTGGCTTAGCCTGCTTTTCCATCACATCACCATGACCTAAGCTGAAAATAAAGGGAAGTTACAGTTTAAGTACTAACCATCTTGGATTGAAATGATTGTAGGCAGGATAAGAGAATGATTAAGCTTAGAGCATACTGGCTTCCACCTTATTCCTTTTGCAGATGAAGAAAATGAGATCAACTAGACCTGTCACGTAGATAGTGGGAAAGCACTGGGACTAGAACTCAGATCTCCAAATGACAACATCAGTTCTGTTCCCAGTGTGACAAATTAGTGGTTGCCAAGAATGCTCTCCCTTGGATCCCAGCCTCCTCTTCACGGCCTTCTCCACCTCCCTTACGCACCCCGGTGCCACACGAGCAATTAGCCTTCATCCAGCTGGGAAGCAATCCATCTTCAACAAGTGGCTATTCTCCCATCAGTGTAAACTGGGCTTGCCTGCCAGTTAAGGCCATGTTTTTTTTGTTTTGTTTTGTTTTGTTTTGTTTTTATTATTCCAAGGTATTGTGAGGGTACAAACATTCTAGTTACACTTTATGTCTTTGCCTCACCCAAATGCAGGTTAAAGGCGTGCCCTTCCCTCCCTTTAGTGCTCCCCGTGTCCTTTAGTTGTAGATTTGCCCCCC
>CAUYSK010077123.1:0-18524 GCA_963575035.1 Avahi laniger | reverse complement strand
CATAACCTGCATCAGACCTCACACCTCATGCAGTGGCATCTGGAGGGCCAGAGTTGGGGCCTGAGCTGGCCGTAGCTGGCGGGGGATGGGAGTGCCGGCACCTGGTTGGTCTGGAACTGACGGCCTGACAGTGTGGAGACTGACGATGGTGGGGTGTCTGGTGGATTCTGGGGTACCTCAGGAGGTGTCATGGTGGGGTTGTAGGGTGGTGGTGATGGATTCTCTTCAGGAGCTTCCTGATAGGTGGATTTGGATAGTTTGAAGTCTCTGGTCCTTTGGGCCACAAAAATCCTTCATTAGCACAGAGCTGGACCCAAGGGGGCATGGTCTGAGCAATCTCCAGCCATGAATCTGTGTAAGGGAATTGGTGGGGGGTGGCAGGAGTCCCGGTCATGACTTCCCAAACTGCTCGCATGGCGGGGAGGTCTGAGGTTCCTGTTGCTGGCCTGTCGACTCTGATGTGGGCCATTCACGTTCACAGAGCGTCCTAAGTCGACTGGGACCCAGTGTGATGCCGTAATCTCCTGTGACACTCTTCTTAAAGTTCTTTAACGTGCATTTAAGGACTGCAGGCTTAGATTCTACCCTACCCATCCCAGACCACCGAACGGTGTCGCAGCCTAACTGACGAAGGTGGGGAGGGGGGGTCTCCCAGGTGTCCGCCTGGCTGTCCCTCGCGGGAACTTAGGTGCGTCTTGGCCAAGATGTGCCCGTATAAACCCCAGATCTGGTCCCTCTCTTTAGGGCAGTGAATCACGGCCGTACGATGCCGCCACAGAACCACAGGTGAGGACCCACTCAGGTCTCCGCGGCCGGAGCCGTGGAACCGCAAACAGTCACTCTTCACTCAGCATTCAGACGGGCAGGGGTTATGCACTCCCGCCCTGGGAATTCTCTGCACTCAGGAGGTGATTAAGCTCCCCTTCCATCCTCTGAGGGTCCTGACTTGGACAGTCCTGGGACCTTACCTGGTCGCAGACTTGACCTGTCTCTCCCTCCCGCGTGTCCTGGCGAGTTTGGGACCCGCCGCTGGCGGGAGATGCCGAGGAGCGAAGCTATTCCGCAAGGTGGCGGTTGGCGCCAGTTCGCTTCTATGGCGAGGTCCTGGCCGCCGTGCCCATGCCTGAACCGGTGGCTTCAAGGGGCCAGCGTGGTCAGTTTCCCAGTCAGGAAACCGAATTGTTACAGCAAGTGTTACAGCAGGTGCTTCCAAGGACAAATCAAGTGGCATATGGAGAGTCGGAGAATCAAGGTCATTTGCCTGCGGGCTCAGGGGGAACTTGCCACCAAATTCCGAGCCTCCTCTACTGGTATTTTTTCCACTTTTATCAGGTTGGGGTGGTCCAAGGGGTGGGGTTTCAGGTGGCTGATGCAATTGCAGAAGCCAGGTAATAGGTTAGTATTAGACTGATGAGGGTCTTCCTTATCAGAACTATGATAGGGGACTAAACTCTGCAAATGCGCAGACATGGTTAATAACAATAACCAGCCATTGTCCCCTAGTTTGCTTCGCTGTAATTGCTACTCAGGAGTCACATAGCTGATGGTCGTAAAGATTCTTAACTTTCTCCATAGACAACATCATTCTTGTGAAACCTAAGGCTAGTTTGTGAGATATCTTCCAGGACCTGCATTCCAGTGGATCCGCTGACCCACCCAGACCGGCGGCCCGTACCAAGGAACTGCCGCAATGAGTCTTGTGACCCATACCCAAGCACTGACTCAGTTTCTATATCCCTCTGGTTCCGCCCCGAGCCCAGCCGATTGGCAGACCCAATTGCCTAGCCCTTTGCCCACCAAACTGTCTTTAAAAACCCCGTCTCCCAAGTTCTCAGGGAAGCAGAGTTGAGAACTTCCTCCTGTCTCCTCACTCGAGGCTCTGGGATAGTTAAGCTCTTTCTCCACTGCAGCCCCAGCTGTTCTAGTGCATTGGCTCTTCTCCGTGCAGCTGGCAGTGCAGCCTGCTTGGGCTGTAGCGCAACTGAGTGACTAAGGCAAAAATCTCAACTGATGGAGGTTTATTAAGCCAAAGTTGAGGATGTACCTGGAAAAACACGAACTGCAGACACGTTGCAGCTGTGGCTAGTTTTCCTGAAGGGAAGTCTGAAACTTTGGCATTTTAAAGGCATGCAGAGAGCATGAAAAAGGTCAGGCAGGGGGCTGATGAGGCAAAGTGGTTGCATTCTTATGAGGTCCAAGAAATCTACATTTTACATAACATAAGGAAAATGTTAGAAGGGGAAAAGGGAGTGAAGGAAGCATCAGGTATGCAGCTGTCCCTGGGCAGGTGGAAGAATGTCTGATTCTGTATCTCCAGTTTTGTTACCTACAAAGATGAACTTGAAATTCATTTGAAATTGAACAGGCTTTAGTTTTAGGTGCTAGACATAGTCACAATTTGCATGTCCTTGTTTATGGGAGGTCAGCAAGGAATTTCCTTAATAAATGATCTGTGGGGCCAGTTCTTCACAGGTGCCTGAGGTCTTTACCTTCTCTTTTGCATAAGGAATTGGGGGGGTGGCCCTGAGATTTTGATTTTCTTTTTCTAAAACAGAACTCTTCCCTTATGATCATATTTCTTAAACATTTCAGTGACAGGATTACAGTGTTTAAACTTTCCTCTTAAATTTCAGGAGTATGAAATCTGTGCCAACTCAGCATGTTTCTTTGTAAAATATTCAGTGTTGACATTTTCATTGCTTCAATGTAAAAAAAAATCTTGTTGGCAGATTAACACTAGTAACTGCTTATTTGTGAGCAAAGTTATGAAGCCCTATTTCAAATATTCAACTGACTGTTGTCTAACTTTTTCTTCATTTTTTAAAAAATTGAATTTGCCCTCTTGTAAAACTGGCTGATAGACACTTCTGTGGGTTCCCCACAAGCATCTTAGTCCCTGACATCCAAAAGAAAACTCATGATCTTGTCCCTAAAATAAATTCATTACTGTAACCAACAAATATTAATTGAGCACCTATTATGTGGCAGGCATTGTGTTAAATGCAGAGGATATAGAGTAAACAAAATATGACAGACTTTTTTTTCAAGAATTTGGAAGTCAGGTTGACAGGGAAAACCCCGGTCTATTACTTGGCACATCAGCCACCTGAGACCCCCACCCCTCACGGAAGACCCGCATCAGCATAATACTAACCTATCACCTGGCCCATCAACTAATCTATTACCTGGCACATCAGCATAACACTAATCTATTACCTGGTGCATCAACATAAAACTAAACCCATTACCTGGTGCATCAACTACCCTATTACCTGGTGCATTGGCATGATACTAACCTATTACCTGACACATCAACTAACCTATTACCTGGCAGGCATTAGCCACCTGAGACCCCACCCCTCAGACCACCCCAACTTAGTGAAAGTGGGAAAAATCAGGTAGATGGGGCTCAGAATTTGGTGGCGAGGCCCCTCTGAGCCTGCCAGCGAATAAACTTTGATTCTCCAACTCTCCGTGTGCCGCTCGGTTTGTCCTCGGGACCACCCACTATAACACTTGCTGTAACAAGGTGAGGAAGGTACACAAATCAAATAAACATAACTAATTATAAACTGACATAAGTTATGCAAAGGAAAGGGACCCAGGTTTTTGTTGTAAAGGAATTTGCTCTGTATTTGAGGATCATGACTTTCTGAGACAGGCATGCTTGAAATGAGATCCGATAGATGGGTTAGAGTTAACCAAACAAAGGGAAGATATACCATGTGCAAAGACTCTGTAAATAGCTGAACAAAAGTGTATGAGGGCTTGGGCACAGAGAGCCCCAAAGCCCTTTGTCTTTGTCCAGAGAACCACAGAAATCCTCTGAAGTTTTCTAAGCAGAAGATAACCAGAATAAAATTTTATTTGGAAAATGTTACTCTGGAGAAGTTTGGAAGGTTGATCAGAGTGGAGGAGAGGAAACAAAGGAGTGGGTTATAGAAGCAAAGATGACGGTATGTAATAGCAGTGGAGATTGAGGGAAAGTTGTGAGATCTAAAACTGCCCTTTATAAAATTAGTAAAGGGCCACAAGGTGGGAACTGTGGTGGGGGAAATATATATATAATCAGCCATTGTTCCCCAGCTTGCTGTCCTGCAACTGCTTGCTACTCGGGAGTCATATAACTTACAGTCACAAAGATTCTTAGTTTTCTTCATTACTCCCATAGATAACATCACCCTTGTGAAACCTAAGGCTAGTTTTTGAGGTATCTTCCAGGCCCTGCATTCTGATGGAAAGGCTGACCCACCCAGATCAGTGGCCCATACTAAGGAACTGACTCAGCTGGTATTGCAACCCCCACTCAAGAACTGACTCAGCAAAGAAGACATTTCTATACCCCTATGGTTCCTTCCCGAACCTAGCCAATTAGCAGACCCAAGTGCCTAGCCCTTTGCCCACCAAACTATCTTTAAAAACCACTTCTCCCAAATTCTCAGGGAGACAGATCTGAGAAATTTCTCCTGTCTCCTTGCATGGTGCCTGGGATATTAAACCCTTTCTCTGCTGTGACCCCTGCTGTCTCAGTACATTGGCTTCCTTTTGAGCAGTGGGCAATGGACCTGGTAAGGCTGAAACAGATGTGAGAGATTCAGTGCAAGGTTCGACACAGTACGTCAGGGAGGAGGCATCAAGGATGACTTCCAGACTTTTACCTCCGTCTCTTGTTCTGACTCTGCATGCATCCAATTAACCAACAACGGACCTGTGAGCTCCTTCATCTCCCTTCCTCCCACTTCCCAAAGTCCTTTAAACTGGAGTGTTTTCTCCCTCACATTCATGAACTTCCTCTCCATTCTGAAGGTCGCTTCCCTGCTTCCATGTCTTGAAACATCCTAAACTGTTGGATTACTCCAACAGTTTTCTATGAGTTTTCCCATGTGCAATATCTGTCCCTTTCGATCTGTTACTACCAGACAGAATAATCTGTCACTGCCGTGTTTAGAAGCCTTTCTTGGCTTCACTGTGATGAAGTGAAGTCCAAACTCCTTAACTCAGCATACAGGTCTGGTATTATCCAGTCCCTGACTTAACCTTCATTACTCTCTCTGAATCCTCTTTCTCCCTCTCCTTTCTATTTTTGTTCCTCACTACTACCTCTTTAAACTGAAACTCAAGAATTGCCTCTCAGAGAGAAAGAGAGAGAATAACTTTCAATTTTCTGTTACCTGAGATAAAGGCAGATGAAAGCCAGTTCGTGATTTTCAACCAAAGTACTTTCAAGAAAGCTGCTGTTTGACCCACTCCTCAAATTCCTTCAGACTGCCTCTTACTAAACTGCACGTATAGACACATCTCTCCCAGGTAACGCTGAGTCAATTAGAATACTTTCAAAGATTGAGAGAGAAACTCCCAATATTTCCTATAATACTCCTACATTTCATCAATTCTAGGCGGTACACCATATGTTCACACTAAACATCCCTGAAATTGGGTACTTCTGACCATCAATGGCATCTTAAATTCCCCTCGTTGAAGAGGATGCTCTATCAAACAAAAGGGAAAGGAAATGCTAAGTGTCAGCTATTACAATTATTATCCTCATCAAAAAAAAAAAAGAGGGATTAATGCCAGCTGCTATATTTTAAAATTGGTCAAGTATCTTGTTTTGGTTAGAAACTAGAAAATAGTTCTTATTTTTGTGTCATAATGCTCATATGTAGAAATATCTGTAATTTGCAAATACAAAATCCCAAATACCAGAATATTCTATACAGTAGTTGGAAAATCAAATCCCCAGCAACAAAGCAGGAAAACAACCTATTCTGAGACTGAAAACAGAATTTGAAATGATTTTGAGTTAAGGTATGGGCAATGCTTGGGGGGGAAAAAACCTAGCAGCATGGAACAACTTGTTACATGTTGATGGTTTTAATTTAACATTTTGTAAAAGACTCCAAACCAGCAGGAAATTAAATAAATAAATGTGGACATGTGAGGTATGGCTGAATTCATATGCAAAAGTTTTTGTCATTACTCTTTAGTCTAATTGCAGAGACTTGGATTTGAAAGAAGAAATATACCTCTTCAAAAAAAGGAAGAGGCTATTCTGTGTGTATGGGGGGACAAGGCATATATCTAATACACAGTGAAGCTTAATCCTCTTTTACGTTTTAGAGGCACTTACTGCAACTGTTTTAAGAATTATTTTAACCTTCCTGGATGGGATCTTTTGGGGTTAAGGTTACGTTTTAAAATGTAAGTTCCTTAAGAAGACTGCCTCTTTTACACATTCTTTTGAATTACTCGAATTAGTTCCACCCTACGTGAGCCTCTAGCAGCATTTAAAAGGCAAAACAGACACTGGCATTTATATTTACACAAGCAAACACAGTGCTCAGGACCTTTAATTCAACTCAGAGTCAGGATTAGGTGCCTCTGGTAGGAGTTAAGGCACCTGGACTTTCTCTGAGCTCCTACCAAGCTGTCATGTAAGTGCTGTTTTTATTATTTCTCTCCACTCAGAGGGTAAGTGTCATCTCACTCTCGTTATTTTTTCATCCCCAATACCTGGCCCCATGTGTGCTCAATAAATACCTACTGAATAAACTAATTCTCAAATTAAAGAATTATTGGGAAATAGTCCCGCACAAAGAAACACTGCAACTAGACTTGAAATTCAAAATAGTCCTGATTGTCTTTCTCAGGTCTTGGCAAAGTACCTCCCTTCAGGGCAGGAAGCAAAATTATAAAATAGCTGAGTTTTGTCTTTATAGGAAAATCCCTTCCTAAAAAATGTCTTTTAAAATTATTTTGTTATGAAACATAGAACACATATACAAGAGGATAGAGGAATATTAATACATGTACAGTTTAACGTGTATGTATAAAGTGAATGCTTAGGTAACATTGAGGGCCCAAGTCACAAAATATAACGTTGCTGGGACCCAGAAGCGCCCTCACAGCCCCTTTACCCACTGAAGTCATTCTGACAACCGCCGGTTACCATCCACCCCTCTCCTCTCACGGTAACTGAGGTCACCACTGTCCCAACATTTATGGGAATCATATTTTATTTGTTTTACCATCTGTATTCAAATCCCTAAATTACATAGTTTAATTTAATTCCTTTAAACAGTTATTTTCCACGGTTCATCAAGATTAGGTGATAGTTCAAACTTTTCAAGACTATTTCACGCCTAGTGAGCCTTTAAAGAAAGGAACATACATGAATTGCCAGGCAACCAAAAAATGCCTTTCCTTATGTTACACACAGATAAACCAAATTTTACAAACACTGACCATTTTCTTACAATTAGGAAAAAAACAATAAAATAAAAAGAAATCACAGCAACATGTTTATTTAAGCCCTAGCTAGGCGTTCATTTACAAGCAAATATTTTCAGGGGAAAATAATCACATAACACAATATTTTCACATGTTATATCATCTACATAAAAATTAAACTTGCAGAATTTACAAATTAATATTCTGAGCAGACAGAAATATCATACATCCTTTTGCAAAATCCAATCTACAGCATTTAAAAATTCATACAGGCACAATGCAAGATAGTCTCTCTATACAATCTACGTATTTACATAACTTTTCCCACCACAGATGATAATAATTATCATCATAGCTACCAAGATTTGCAAACATAGTGTATTTAAAATATATTTAGCAGCATATAAAAAAATTAGATAAAATGGAAGGAAATACTACTATTAAATAAAAATGAAATTAAATGGTGATAATAGAAACAACTCCATAGGAAAATAGATTGAAATATATTTCAGTTAGGACATCAACAATGTTTGCCATCACAGAATATATGCACAGCACTAAGAAAAGAACAATTTAACAGAATTTTAGTCCTGAGCATAGACTATAGCACAGCTGCAAAACTTTGGTCAATACAAGTAAATGCCAACATTTGACACAAACTGTTTAACCTTTTTTGTTAGTAGATTAAGATCAATTCCACTTTATGAAAAATCATCAATTATATTCTCATATCTTCTATTTTCCATTACATTAAAAGCACTTTGAAACTTGGGATCCCTCTATAGACTAATAAAAATACCTGACAAGTGGACCACAATTTGACTAACATTCCCAATATGTTTAATATGTAAATCACTTGAATAGACTATACGAATGCATTGAGAGTGGGGTGCACTGTATTCCAGGTGTGCTTTCTGACTGTTACAAAAGCAGACATCTTGTAATTCAAATAATTTGAAAGTGTTTTTTATATTTAGGCACAGAAATCCAGCCACAATAAAAGTGTGAATAAAGCAATATATCAATTGTAGGGTATATATGTATTGGTAGACATTAAAGTTAAGCACACAGGATAGTACACAATTTTATTACAATACCATTTATATTCAGCAGCTGGATTCAGATATATGTTCCAGTTAATCCCATTCATAAGTTTTTGCCTAATAAATGCAGTATAACATTTTCCATAAAGAACATACAGAGTATTGTCACAGTATACAGTTTATAACTTATCTTCATTAATGCTTAATTACTGGCAATTTCTTCCCCTAGATCTCCTGTATCAGAGATTTGACCATCTTGCAAATTGCGAGCCTTCCAAATTCTCACAGTTCGATCACTACAAAACAATAAAGTAAAAATGGACATATGAACAGGACAGAAAGATAAAGAAAAATCACTTAGAATTATTTATCATGGAAACATTTTCTAAATTGGCCTTTAATAAATGCAAGTAAAAGTATACATTGTCTTATAAGTATAGAAAACATATATCACGATAATGATAATAGCTCATATTATCAAGGGCTTACTATAGGCCAGGTATTGTTGGGTACTATGTGCCCCTTTCATAAATTAACATGTTTAATTCCCTTTAACTACCAGTAGAAATAGGTACTGCTATGATCCCCTTTGTATTGATGAGCAACCTGAGCCCAGGTAGCAAAGTCAGGGACAGAGCCAAGATTTGAATCCAGGCAATCTAGCTCCAGAGGCCCATCTCTTAACACTGGATCTGCACTCATTATTTCAAAAAACAGGAAGTGAAATGACATAGGGTCAGAAGTCTTTGAGCACAACAACCTGAAGGCTATAGCGAGGCTTCTGGGCAGGGAGGAGGCTGGGGCAGAGTTGGTGAATCTGGCAAAGTGATGAAGAATTATCTTTGGGTAAAATTAGCAAATAAGCTCACAAAAAGCAGGAGGCTACTGAGAAGTGAACTAATAATACTCCAGCTAGCACATAACATAGAAGATTAAAACTGTTTCTGATACCCTATAAATATATACAATTATTATTTGCCAATTGAAGAAGAATTTAAATTTAAGAAACAGAGGAGAAAAAGTGTTTCTTAGAAAATTTGTTTCTGTTCACCTAGCAACTGGATACTGGGACTAGTCCCTGAGCTTAACATGTTTCTCATGGCTTAAAAGAAATGTTTCTTTTTCCAATTTCCTGATGAATGCAAAGTCAAAGAAAAAAAGAGTTTCCCTAGAATTTTATAGTTAAAATGCACTTCAGAGATTATGTACTCCATTCCAAGGAAAATAAGAGTTTAGTGGCTTGCCAGTGTTACACAGCAAAAGACAGAGCTTTATTAGAACCCATACTTTCTAGATTTTAATCAGTTACCTTCTCGCCATCCCAGACAGCACTCATACATTAATAGCAGCAATGGAATGTGTTCATTAATCTGCCCATTTAACCATTCCACTATCGACTCAACAAATGTTTATTGAGAACCTGCTATGTGCCAGGCACTGTTCTAGGTGCTTGTTTTAAAAAACAAAAAGTAAAATTAAAAAACTCAGACTGTCTACCATACACGCCAGCAAAAGGAGACAGACAACAACCCACAATACATTATTAAACTGTCAAGTATCTTAGAAGCAGAGCCTGGCAGGGGGTTTGGGGGTCTTAGGTGACAGGAGAGATTAGTCTTAAATAAAATGGCCAGAGTACTCTTGCAGAGAAGGAAAGACTTGGAAGAAGGTCAGGATCTCTGACGGAAAAACAGTCCAAGCAAAGAAAGGGAGCAGCTTGGCAAGTGCCCTAAGGCAGGAGTGAGCCCAGCATGTTCAAGGACCAGCGAAGAGGTGACCGGGTTGAGAGAGAAGGAAGAAGGCAGAGGGCACTAAAAGGTAAGGCGAGGGAGGTAGCAGCTGCTCAGAAAGTCAGGTCAGGTGTGGCCTCGGCCCTGAGGGGAAGGGAGGACCACTGCAAGGTTTCGAGCAGAGAAGGAATATGATCCAACTTTGCAAAGGATTACTCCGGCTTCTGTGTTGAGAATAGACCACGTGCGGGCAAAGCACTTGGTTTAGGAGGCTGCTGTAGTAACCCAAGAATGGTCGGTGATTAGGTCTAGTGAGGTGGCAGATGACGTGGTGAGAAAGGTTCAGATTCTAGATGTGATTTAAAGTAGAGCCGACAGGACTTGATGACGGATTAGAAGTGGAGTCTAAAGGAAAGGGAGGAATGAAAGGGTCTGGCCTGAGCACAGAAAAGACAGAGAAGCCACCAACTGTGACGGAGAAGGCTGTGGGTCGAGCAGGTTTCTCGGGAAGATCAGTTCAGTTTTGGGAATGTTACGTGTGAGGTGATTGAGTCTCCACTACTGGCTGTGACAGAGGAACCCACACCAGGTTAACTATCCTACTGTAAACAGAGAGAAAACTTGACAAAATACATGGAACAACTGTGTTCAAATAGTAGGCAACAGGCAGTTCAGGGCTATTGTCCCCGAGAAAAGGGAAACAAAGAAAACGAACTCTGTGACAGCCCTGCCTTTCTGCCTGGAAGCATTTTACGCTACAGCAGAGGGAGGGGGAACCCAGGCAGAGAACCACAGGATCACTGAGTTGAAGAGACAGAAGACAAAATCTAGAGAGTCAAGTAGTTGGAATTTGCAAAGCCAAATACAGCGAGGAGAGATCTACGCAGAGAAAGAACTCTATGAATCTATAAAGCTCTCCTAAAGTCTTTGACTAAATGCTAAGTTGCACGTGAGTAGGGTGAGACTGTAAGATCAGACAAAAAATAACTATCAGAGATGTTCAAGTTCTGACTAGTATCACTGAACATTGGGGACATTCAGTAGAAATTCAAGAGTTAAGCCATAGTAGAAGAACTAACTAACCCTAGAGTAAAGGCTACTCCAGGCCTACCTAACAAAGGTTAAAAAGAAGCCTCAAAAAGATGAAACTGAACCACAAGCCATTAAACTGCGTGACAAATTCCAACGCTCTTTAAAAGAATACAAAATACAACAAAATCAAGATACTGAAAACACAATATTGTAATGTCCAACATCCAAAAAAATATTATTTGACATGAAAAGAAGCAGAAATGAGACCAGTAATTATGAGAAAAAAAAAATCAATGATACCAGATCTAGAAATGACAGATATGATGAAATTACTATGTAAGTTATAAACTGTCTAAGTTTTCCCACCTGTAAAATAGACGTTATAATAATAATACTTATCTTCTAGAGTTAATGTGAGGACTCAATAAGTTAATGCCTACAAAGCACTTAGAACAATGCCTCACAGACAGTAAGCACTATATGAATGTTTGTTAGGTAACAAGTAAAATTAATTTTAAAATAGGTCTTCTGATTTTATTTGCTATTTTCCTATAATTTTTAAAATATGTAGTAAATACATTTGTATCTCATGCATCTTGGGTAAACTGAGAAAAAGCTTAGTTCTTCAAAAATGAGACCATATCACGACAGGGAGGTATGTACAGTTCCATACACCTGAACCCAAGGCCTCAGTCATACACTCAAGGAAATAAACAAAACTGGTAACTTTTAAGAAAGTAATGCACCTTGGAAATACCATCAATGAAACATCAAAGGTAAATATCTTGGAAAACAAAGTAAATTGGCTTTGATTTACCTTAAAGCTGAAAGAAAGTAAATCTAAATAAAAGGAGAGATTCAATGGCAACAGCACAAATAAATAGACATGGAAATAAAGCAGAGGTTTTAAAATAAAATCTGGTGTCCATGCATTTGAGATACACTGAATCAAGGCAGTGCTCAAATAAATTAAATAATATAACTAGGGCACAAAAAATAAGATAGATATTTATAAGAAATTACATTTTATTTGAATGAGACCAACATCTCACGTTATACTACATTTGCTCTCCTTTCCAAAGTACCTATTACTTTTCATAAATATTTTTTCATTTTTATGTTTTCCACTTCCTGCAAGCATCTTCTTAAATGTCACTTTCTCAGTGAGGCCTTCACCAACCACCCTATTTTCTTACCCCTGACGTTGGAAACTCCCATTCCCTCCCCCTGCTTTATTTTTTCACCATTGCACTTATCACCATCTAACATATTCTGATTATTTTCCATTTCTTCTCATTAGACTGTAAACCAGGGTTTGGACCTGTTTTGTTCACTGCTGTATTGCCAATAGTCTAGAATAATGCCCAGCACGTAAGAGATTCATCATGAGTGAACAAATGAATCAATCGATCCAGCGATACACAAGAGGGAGAAAGCAGGTGTTCTTACCATGTACTTACGCTTTAAAGGAAGGAAGAAGCACAGAGAGATTTTTTAAAATGATTTGTTCTAAATATAAAGAATGGCAAATTTGTTGCCTTTCCAAAAATAAAAATCTTTAGAAAATTAGTCATCCCTAAGTTATTTTTTAAAAATCAAAATCACCAAGGAAAGATGTGGCAGCAGGCTTCCTATAAGAAGAGTGCTAATACAGGAGTCATAGTATTGTCATGTAATCTGGGAGCCTAAATTCAGTAGACATCTTAAAACAGACATTAGAGTGACTATAATACAAGGAATATTTCATATTTTAATATTTCTAGACATTCACAGCTTATATTTATTAAGCCAGAATGCAAGCAACCAATGTAGAGAAAAATCACATAAGAAAACTTACTCAGCTGCAGTAAAAATGTGGGTGGAATTAACGCAGATAGCATTGATAGGGCTATCATGACCCTTCATCTCTCCAACCGGCACTAAATTATCCATGTTCCAGAGTTTCAAAATGCCCCCTCTGCAGCCGCTGAGCAAAGCCGGGTGGCCTGGCACCACTCCCAGGGCACAGACCCAATCCTTATGCGCATTTGGAACTTGCTGAGAGAAAAAAGAGAAATCAGCAGCTTAAGGGGAGCCTTCCAAACGGACATTTTCACACCAAAGTAACTGTAAACGTTTTCATTGATAAAATCCAATACTTAAAATGGCCTGGAAACTGTAAAAGTTCATTTTCCATGGAATCACTGTTAGTGATTTAAAGAAAAAATCTGTAATTTGCTTCCCAAATTGCCTCACTAATTTTCATCATTATTACCAGTATTAAAGGCTTATAATGTTAATAATTTATATAATCTAAAAAAACCTGAAAGTATACAGAATTTTTGAAATATTACATCCTTTTCATGGGCAGTAAATATCTCACCTTTTCCCAAAATATATTTAATAAAACAAATTTGAAAACTAAAACCTGGAATATGGACTGTAAAGACTGCCTCAGAAAATCACTAGCTTATGCCTTTGGTAGAGAATATAGAGACTTAAAGTTTTTTGCAGAAGACCAGAGGTAATCTATACATTTCATAATAAGTAAACAACAATTATAAGATCAAACTAGACTATACATTATACATAAATATATGCACAATATCAAAATCACAACCATGAGTGTATCTGTATTTTAATAAAAGCTTTTGAATACAGTACAGTATATGAACGTGTTGCAGAGTTTTTTCTATTACTATTCATGCTACTCGTTCATTTTGTTTTCATCCGCTGGTTGTAAGCGGGAAAGTGATAACAACTGCAAAACATACATACCCATACATATATAAG
Source organism: Avahi laniger (assembly GCA_963575035.1). Taxonomy (NCBI): domain Eukaryota; kingdom Metazoa; phylum Chordata; class Mammalia; order Primates; family Indriidae; genus Avahi; species Avahi laniger. The sequence goes on along the minus strand of CAUYSK010077123.1, from coordinate 4,717 downwards.
GAAAAGTTTGAAACTGAGAATAATTTCATCTGTTAACTAATTTCTTATCCCGGGAATTAGTAAAAAACACCAATATTTGAATTTATTGACACAACACTTCAACCCAACTATCATTCTGCAGGATGTGGGAGAACCACCGCTCTTGGATGCATGAAAGTCCTCTTGTAGATGAGGAATCATTTATATTCCTCTTGACTTCAGCTAAACTTGGTGCTCTTTATAATATGTGTACTTAAAGCAAAAACAAAACAAAATGAGAAACTGCAAGTGCTCTACTCCAAGGCCGAGTTTCTATAATAAACACACGTATGGGGCAATCCCAGATTTTTCAACTCTTACCAGTATCTATTCTTCTCTTATCTGAAAGATATTGATAAATGTTGAATGTTTCCCTTCTCCCAATTAGTGCCTCTGGTGGGTGATCATGAAATATTCTTTAAGAGAAAGGCCTGATTAATATTATCCTTAAACAATAAAAATCTACATAGAAGCTTTTCAAGTTCTTACACCAACCGCTAAGTGGTTTTAAAATGCCGGCTCCATTCCATGAAAAGGTTTTGCATTACCTGCAGAAGGTCTTTTTGAGCTAAGTCCCATTTCTTGATTCCATTATCTCTGGACCCACTAAATAGGTTATCCCCTTGAATGGTTAGTGCTTCTATACCATCATAATGAGGAGGTTCAAAATTATGAGTGGGACTCACAGTTCCAAGAGCCCCTTCGGTTACATCAAACATCTAAAAAAAAGGCAGAAAGAAAGTTATCTCATTTAACTTACAAATAAGCACCAATTTGTGTACATTAATAGAAACACATGCACATGCATATTAATCAGAAATGATTATTTTGTTATTTATTGGTTTTTTTCTTTTTTTTTTTTAAGAGTCAGGGTCTTGCTATGTTGCCCAGGCTGGAGTGCAGTGGCTACTCACAGGCATGATCATAGCACACTACAGCCCTGAACTCTTAGGCTCAAGTGATCCTCCTTCCTCAGTGATCCTCCTTCCTCAGCTTCCCAAGTAACTGGGACTATAGGCACAGAGTACCGCACCTGGCTGCTATTTATTGTTTTGTTTTGATATTTGTTGCTACGTACGTTTGACTAAGTTAATTAAATTACATGGTAGGAATGACACTGAGGATGAACCTGAGCCCTGTTTCAAACTACTTTTGCTTGCATGTCATATGCTCACATGTCTATAGGATTTTAAAAAAGGCAATCATATTTTTTCATGTATGTGTGCACAAATCATATGCTGAATAATAAATATGCTACCTACCAATCCAGTTGAAATTCAGATAAACAACATATTGTTATTTAATCACTATTAGGTAACTCTGCGGTCCGGGAGGTCATCTCCAGTTCCCCAAAGCTCCTGTTCAAAACCTTTTCTCTTTCCTCAGTTGCCCTCATCTCTCTCCGCCCATACTCTTTCTTGAGAAGGTTACTATAATCAAAAATACACTTTCTGGACCCTCCCTTCATTCTGAAAGTTTCGCTTTATCGTCGAACATCTTTTTACCCCTCCCTTCCTTCTCGAGGCCACAGTGCACTTACTTCTCTCCAATGTTCACGGCTCCGACCTAGCTCCTCCTGCCGCCCTTATCAGTTGCCACCACTTCGCTCTTCTCTTCACCCTTCCCTCTCCACTAACCCCATTTTCTGAGCATATAAATGCTCAAGTCTCCTGGATATAAAATCCTCTCCTCTTAACCATTCTAACTTCAAGTCACTAACCCATCTCTCATCTCTTAATCAGTTTCTAGAAAGTGTACTTCCATTACTCCTGCCTTTCTTCCTTACTGTATCCTCTTTTTATTCCTACTGGTTTGGGTATCCTCAAGGCTGAGTCCTCAGTCAACTTCTCTTTCCCTTGCTGCTTCATCAACCCTTAACTCCTTGAATGTCTGCTTCTATTTGTATGGCTCCCAAACCTACATCTCTAGTCACTACTTATCTTGACCTTGGACTTGCATTTCTAACGGCCTCCTGACCTGCACGTGAATGTCCTCTGTCAGCATTTCTAGAATCGAACGATGCATCTTTTCTCACCTTATTTGCAAATTTTATTCTGGAGACCATAATATTCTTAGGATAAAAGAGGGTGATAACGACATTTGATAAGACTCACGCATTAGCTGGAAGACTGGGCTAAAAATTCTTTCCAACCTATCTTTTATAGAAAAATGAGAATATATGATTGAATAATAAGACAATAAAATCGGAAACTATGTGTAAGGAAAAGATTAGAAAGAAAAAGAAAATGCTAGAAAAGAGAAAAAAGAAAACTAAGAGAAAAGGGTCCTACATGAGTATGAATACTTCAAACCTATCACTTAATCGGCAATTATAACTCAAAAACTCTGTTATACATACCTTGATGTAATGATCCTTGGAGCCAGTGATGATTAGGTCTTGTCCATTGGAAATCTGATCTACAGTAAGGCACATAACAGGGCCTAGGTGTCCTGTTAACTTTCCTGTAGACTGAAACCTTTAAAAAGAAAGAAAAGTAATTTTGTTTGCAAATATTTTTTAGCATGATGGGACTAAGTCTCAGCATAAATAATCCACATTCTTGCATAAAAAATTTACTAATTTTCTTCATTTCCTTTTTTATTAGAGATAGTGTCTTGCTATGTTGCCCAGGCTAGAGTGCAGTGGCTATTCACAGGCGTGATCACAGCGCACTATAGTCTCAAACTCCTGGGCTCAAGTGATCCTCCCACTTCAGCCTCCTGAGTGGCTGGGACTACAGGCATGTGCCATCACGTCCAGCTTTTTTCATTTTGGCTTCACCTCTATGAGACTCTGTTCAAATTAGTGTCAAAAAAATGGCCAAACATAATAATCTATGATGTAAGCAAGGAGAGTCCCAAGTAAGTTATTCCAAAGCTGACTAATGTCATTTAAGTAGTAAACAAAAAAGCAGAAAAAAATTTTAAAAAATGGCTGATTATAACTCCAAGCTAAGGCCATAAAAATCTTAATCTGATAAATGTCTAAACACGATAGATATAGGACTGATGCTATTAGGTCCAATTTGGAATTTGAATAAAACAACTATATCATTAATGTAATTACAAAATCAGTAACAATTTTGAGAAGATTATTTTATTACACACACACAACACATACTTTCAAAAATACACATATATACACATCATATATATACATGTATGTACATATGTATACACATACACCTGTGTATACACATACATGTTTGAATGTGTGCATCAGAAAATAGGTGGTCCAGTTCATCAATTATTACATTTCATCATTTATTATAAAGATATGAAAATGACCAGGACAGATATCCGGCTGCTAGAAAAATGTGTGATGTCAACTGTCCGGGGGTAACAATGAATCTTTATTTCACAGTCCTACCTCACATCAAGCTGCTGGAATACAGAGATATATTTAGCTTCTAGGATATCACAGTTTCTTGAAAACTATTCTCTTAAGTAACTTTGTTAAGATGAATCTATATTTAATTATGTTGCTGAAATCAACAAGGTTTCAAAAGATCTAACTTTTCAGCAAATTAAAAAGTATAAAGATTTTCAAAAGCTGGGATCTTGTCTGCCTTATCATGACTTTTGACTGTCTTCCCCCATGTTGTTCCTACCACAAGTCAAATTTAATAACTTCGAGAATAAACTACGTCCTCACCTCTTTTCTAACTTTTTTGAACAAGCACTGTTTTCAATTTTCTACGTTTTATTTCAAATACGGTATTCCAGACTGCAGTTCTGCTTTCTTTCTCTCATCTATTTATCTATAAATTATGTCTGTTATACTTTCTCAGTCATGCTCCAACATGCTTTAAATGTTACAAATTATAACACTAGTTTTTCTCAAAGTCTTTCAAATAAATATTCATTTGGTTTACCAATGATAAAACCCTTCTGGATGAGAAGTACCCATATTACCTGAATTGGAAAACTTATTACAGAATCCTGTATAGCCTGTTTGATGGCCTTCATCCTCCATTATAAGATGAGCTCGAGAAGGTAGATACCACAATTGTCTTGCTCAGTCTTTATTCCCAGCTCCTACCACGGTGGTGCAATGCCTGACATCACTGGTGTTGAATAACTCTTGTTGACTGAGCCTTTTTTGTTATGACAGAGGGGTCTGTTCATTGTTCTGTGGTGAACGTATCTTGCTCTTAATCTATAAACCTATATCTTGCTCTTGCTCTGTATACCTATCTTGTCCTTCCTCAACAAACTTCATTTCATGCTTAAAACAGATAAACAAAAATACTTGTTAACTAATAAATGAATGTTTCCTTGCCGCCAAAACTTTAAGAACTAGAAAAGAAGCTAAAATTAACGCTCGCCTAAAGGATACAAGCTCACATTTCATAGTAAATAAAAATCAAATGAAAGATGTAATGCCCTACGTTTCAACTTATCATTTTTTTTTGCCATTTTATCTTCTTAATACTTAATCTTCATAATTTACATATATTTTATTTTATGTTCACAAAAATCCTGTGAGTATTTATGCCCAAAGTTATTAAATTAACTTTATAAACTAAAAAATTTGAGCTATAAAACACTTAAATAATGTCACAAAAAAATAATTATTTCAAAGGTACTGCAAAAACAAGGAGGAGCCTCTTGGCCTCTTCCTGAAAGACAGGAATTGATAGTAGGAGAATGTACTTGGTTTTGTGTGGATCAAATTGTTTGAGATTAGAAAAATGTG
>CAUYSK010077121.1:0-30393 GCA_963575035.1 Avahi laniger | reverse complement strand
TCGCTCTTTTGCCCAGGCTAGAGTGAGTGCCGTGGTGTCAGCCTAGCTCACAGCAACCTCAAACTCCTGGGCTCAAGTGATCCTCCTGCCTCAGCCTCCCAAGTTAACAGGAACTACAGGCATACGCCACCATGCCCGGCTTAGGAACTATTTTGAACTATTTATATTGATATCTCTGTGTATGAAAAACCTTTTTTTCATATTAGAACAAATTGCTGCATTTTAAGAAAAATCATGTAAAGGAACAAAGAAACCAAACCAAAGGTATTAAACAGTATTAAATTACTTAGACTTTACAAACACAAAGGAGTAGGAAAATCAATATGGAAGAAGAAATTTAAAATAAATAATCACAGCACTAAGGCTGTTAGTGCTTACTGTTAAGTAAAGATTATGACTCTCTTGGGGGATGCAGAGGGAATTTGATCAAGGAATTAAGTTGATATGTATGACATACCAATTTGTAACATGTAGCATAGAAAACGAGTAATGAACAAAAGCAACTGCATATCGCATACCTGTGTGTAACCTCCAGATTTTGGATAGGGAGGAAGATTTCTAGCATCTGTGACTATGTCACTGTTCTCATGAACTTTTGTTTTCAAAGATGGTCTTCTTTTTTGAGTAATATGTCACTAGGGTGACATGTTTTGGTGATATATTACTCATCCAGGTCATCAGATAGCGTGCTCTCTGACACCGTATTTCCCTGATGGAACAACTGAAATATTATACTAACTCATCAACAGAGTATAGATATACCACAATATATGTTCTACCCTTCTTGATTCAACAAGAGAAAGGGAAATAGGCTTGGTCCATTCTGCCTTAAGATCTGGCTACTTTTCTAGCGATTCAGATAATCTTTCAATATTATAAATAGAAAGGACCTTGAAGAACTTTTAGACAAATTTCTTCATTTTATGTATATAAAAAGTACCCAGAAAATATATTCACCTAAGGTCACATAGCTAATTTATTAAGGCTTGGCTTCTACTCTCTGATCAGCTATGATTCAACAGAAAAATAAAATGAAAAATGAAAGTAAGATGAAACAAATTTTAGATTGCCATTTCTGGTGTAACTGACCAGATTGAACTCATTAATTGGGAACTTGCCAAATTTCTACCTTTCCCTCATCTATGAAGAAAACCTACTGGCATTTACCTTAGATATATGAGTTTTGCTTGAGCAAAATAGCATTATAATTTATTCTATTTTATTAAAGCAGCAAGAACATATTTCCTAAAAGTCAGAAAGGTCAGCTATAGTGTAGCAACCAAAACAAAAATTAGGAGGAGATTATTGTTTTATAACTTGAAATTCTTTAAGTTTTAGAGAGTAGGAGAAGCCACCAAATCATCTCCTAGAAAAATTTTGAATGTGAAGAAAACATGGGAAGCTGTGGTAGTTTAAAATATATCCACAAATTCTTTGATAGTCTTCCTTTCCAGACATACAGCCTAATTTCCTTCCCTGTGGGCTGGGCTTAGTGACTGTCTTCTAACAAATAGAATAAAACAGAAGTAATGATGTGTGACTTTGGAGACTAGGTCATAAAAAGGCACTGCAGCTTCCTCCCTGATACCTGTCTTTTATTGCTCAATCTGGGTGAAGTTAGCTATCATGTTGAAAGGACATTCAAGCAGCCTTTGGAGAGGACCATGTGGCAACGAACTGAAGTCCTGTGCCAATAGCCAGAAGGAAGTTGGTCATTTAGCCAATAGCCATGCAAGTGTGCCATTTTGAAAGCAGAACCTCCAGCCTCAGTTAAGCCATCAGATGACAGTAGATTCTACTGACATCCTGACTACAACCACCTGAGACACCACCCAGCTAAGCCCAAAGTGATCAGCTCATTCTGGTTTGCCTAGAACTTTCCTCATTTTATCCCTTAAAAGTCCTGTGGCTCAAGAATCCTTTAAGTTCCCAGCAAACCAGATTGATTTGTCACCTTAATCTTTTCTGAATTCCTGACCCGCAGAAACTATGAAATAATAACTGGTATTTTAAGCCACTAAGTTTTGGGTTATGTATTACATAGCAATAGATACTCATTCTGGAGCCATGGTTATTACTGATAGTTGTTGGAACATCAAAATGCAGAAAATTTAGAGTTGTCTCAGACTTTCCTTTACACAATTTGAACTTGAGAGTCTGACTGTAGACTTCATAATCTAATAAACAATTGGCTAAAAATCCAATCAGGGGCAGGGCAGAGAAAAATGGCCAAATAGAAACCTGTAGTGATCATCCTTCCACACGAACACCAAATTTAACAACTATCCACGCAAGCAAGGACCTTCAGAAGATCAAAACTGGTTAGTGATCCCTCATTTTGTCATTATATCAAGGAAAAAGGCACTGAAGAAGGCAGAAAAGACAATCTTGCTTTGCCTACACAACGCCTCCCCCTTCCCCCAGCAGTGCTGTGCCAGTGCTAGCCATGAGTGGAGAGAGAATCTGTGTGCCTAGGAGAGGGACAGTGAAGTAATTGTGGAACTTTGTATTAAAACTCAAGGCTGCCTTGGTACAGGGAAACAAAGCCAGGCAGAATTCTTCCAATGCCCACAGAAGAGGCATTTAGATCAGCTCTGCCGGAGAGAAATCCTCTACCCGAAAACTTGATTTCCAGCTAGCCCCACCATTGGCTGACAAAAAGCAGCCTGGGAGCCTGGACTAAATTCATAAGGCAGTCAGACCACAAAGACTGCAATCCTTGGGCCATTCCTGCAACTGTGCTGGCTTGGAGCCAGTGGACTTGGCATGCATATGACCCAGTGAGACACCAGTGGTGGCAGCCAAGCCAGGGCCTGTGTCACACCTCCCACAGCTACAGGCAGTGCAGCTCAGGGACAGTCTTCTTCCACTTGGGGGAAGGCAAGGGAATTGTTAAGAGGACTTCATTTTGCAACTTGAGTACCAGCTCAGTCACAGTAAAGTACAAAGCAGACTCCTAAAGTCCTTGAGTCCAAGCCTTAGTTCCTGGATGGCATTTACAGACCCAACCTGGGCCAGAAGGAAACACACTGTCTTGAAGGGAAGGACTCAGTCCTAGCAAGATTCACCACCTTCTGACAAAAGAGCTCTTGTCCTTTGAGTAAGTAGCAGAGATAACCAGGCAACAGTTACCACAGATTTTGGGTGAGACTGAGCTGATACTGCTGGCCATGAGGGAGTGCCCACATCACTCCTCCCCTAACTCCAGTAGCCCAGAACAGAGAGTGAGGGAGGAGAATGAGAGACTTTGCCTAGTAATCCAGGGAATTCTCCCATATCTTACTCAAGTCTGCTAAGGTGGTACCATAAAGAGTCTGTAAGAGTCACAGCATTACTGGTCTTGCAGTAATCCAAGTGCTGATATGGCTGTAGTGACCAAAGACTTAGACCATGACATTCAATTCCCTTTGAATATCTGGAAAGTCTTCTCAAGAAGGATCAGTTCAAACAAGGGCACGTTGTGAAGATTAAATAAATATGTAACTCTTCAATGCCCAGACACTGATGAACATCCACAAGCATCAGGAACATCCAGGAAGAGATGACTTCACCAAGCTAACTGTTAATAAATAAGTGACCGGTGACCAATCCTAGAGTGATGGAGATAGGTGACTTTTCAGGCAAAGAATTCAAAATAGTTTTTCTGAAGAATCTCAATGACAGCACAGAGAAAGAATTCAGAAGCCTATCAGAGAAATTTAAAAAAGACATAGAAATAATAAAAAAACAGAAATTCTAGAGCTTAAGAATTCAGTTGACAAACTGAGAAATGCATCAGAATCTCTCAACATCAGAATTGACCAAGTATAAGAAAGAATTAATAAACTTAACAGCAAACTATATAAAAATACACAGAAGAGAAAAAAGAAAGCGGAATAAAGCATGCCTATAAGATCTAGAAAATATCCCCCAAAAAGCAAATCTTAGAGTTAGTGGCCTTAAAGAGAAGGTAAAGAGAAAGAGATTGAGGTAGAAAGTTTATGCAAATAAATAATAACAGAGAACTTTCCAAACCTAGAGAAAGATATCAATATTCAGGTACAAGAAGGTCATAGGACACCAAGCAGATTTAACCCAAGCAATGCTACCTCAAGGCATTTAATAATCAAGCTCCCCAAGGTCACAGATAAAGTCCTAAGGGAAGCAAGAAAAAAGAAAAAAAATAGCAGATAAAGGAGCTCCAATACATCTGGCAGCAGACTTCTCAGTGGAAACCTTACAGGCCAGTAGAGAATGGCATGACATATTCAAAGCACTGAAGGAAAAAAACCTTAACCCTAGAATATTACATCCTGCAATATTATATCCTTCAAACATAAAGGAAAAAATGAAGACTTTTGCAGACAAAAGCTCAGGAATTTCATCAACGCCAGACCTATCTTACAAGAAATGCTAAAAGGAGTTCTTCAATCTGAAATTTTGATTTGGATGTTGATGAACAAGAAGAAATTATCTAAAGGTATACATTTTACTGGTAACAGTTAGGACACACATACAAAATACTCTGTTGCTGTAATTGTGGTGTATAAACCACTTATATCTTGAGTAGGAAGACTAAAAGATAAACCTATCAAAAACAGCAACAGCAACTTTTTGAGAAATAAGTAGTATAAAAAGATGGGGGGGGACAACAAAAAGTTAAAAAGCAGAGGGTGAAATCGTGTTAAAATTTAGAATTTCTGATAGATTTCTCTTTGCTTGTTTATTTGTTTATAAGCAGAGTTGTCATATGTTTAAAATAATTGTTTATAACATTTTTTCAAGCTTCATGATAACCTCAAATAAAAAAATCTACAACAGATACACCAAAAATTAAAAGCAAGAAATTAAAACACACTACCAGAGAAAATCACTTTTAACAAAGGAAGACAGGAAGGAAGAAAGAAAGAGAGGATCACAAGGCAACCAGAAATCAAATAACAACATGGCAGTTGTAAGTCCTTACCTATCAGTAATAACATTGAATGCGAATGCACTAAACGCTCTAGTGAAAAGACATAGAGTAGGTGAATGAATAAAATAAACAAGAGCCAACTATATGTTGTCTGCAAGAAACCCACTTCACCTATAAAGACATACATAGACTGAAAATAAAAGGATGGAAGAAGATATCCTATGCAAATGGAAACCCAAAAAGAGCAGGAGTAGCTACATTTCTTCAGATAATATAGACTTCAAAACAAAAAATGTAAAAAGAGACTAACAAAGTCATTATATAATGATGAAGGGGTTAATTCAGGAAGAGGATGTAACAATTCTAAATATATATGCATCCAACACTGGAGCACCCAAATGTACAAAGCAAATATTATCAGAGCTAAAGAGAGAGACGGACTCCAATACAGGAATTGTTGGAGACCTCAAGACTCCACTTTCAGCATTGGACAGATCATCCAGGTAGAAAATCAACAATGAAACATTGGATTTAATCTGCATTATAGACCAAATGAGTCTAATACATATTTGCAGAACATTTCATCCAGTAGCTGCAGAATTCACATTCTTCTCCTCATCTGATGGCTCATTCACAAGGATAGACCAGATGTTCAACCACAACACAACTCTCAAAAATTTCAAAAAAATTGAAATTATACCAAGTATTTTCTCTGCCTACAATGGAATAAAACTAGAAGTAAATAACAAAGAAACATTGGAAAATATACAAATATATGGAAATTAAACAATATGTTCCTGAATGACCAGTGGATCAATGAAGAGATTAAGAAGAATATTAAAAAATTTCTCAAAACAAATGAAAATGAAAACAAAACATATCAAAACCTATGGGATACAGTAAAAGCAGTAATAAGAGGAAAGTTTATAGCAAAAAGTGCTTATATCCAAAAAGTAGGAAAGCTTCAAATAAACAACCTAATGATGCATCTAGGAACACAAGAGAAAATAGAACCTGAAATTAGTAGAAGAAACAAAATAATACAGATCAGAGCGAAATAAATGAAATTGAAACGAAAAAATACAAAAAAACAATGAAACAAAAAGTTGGTTGTTTGAAAAGATAGACAAAATTGAACACACCTTTAGCCAGACTAAGAAAAAAGAGAGAAGACTTAAATAAATAAAATTAGAGATAAAAAGGAAGACATTACAACTGATACTGCAGAAATCCAAAGAATCATTAGACACTACTATGGTCAACTTTATGCCAATAAATTGGAAGACCCAGAAGAAATGGATAAATTCCTAGACACATACAACCTACCAAGATTGAACCAGGAAGAAATCGAAAACCTCAGTAAACCAATAACAAGTAATAACATATAAGCAATAATAAAAAGTTTCCCACCAAAGAAAAGTCCAGGACCTGATGGTTTCACTGCTAATTCAAACAATCATTCAAAGAAAAACTAATATGAATCTTACTTAAACTATTCCAAAAAATCAAGGAGAAAGGAATACTCCCAAACTCATTATGCAAGGCCTGTATCACCCCGATACCAAAAATCAGACAAAGGTACAACAACAAAAAAAAAAAACTATAGGCCAATATCTTTGATGAACATAGATGTAAAAATCCTCAACAAAATACTAGCAAACTGAATTCAACAACACATTAAAAAGATTATTCATCATGGTCAAGTGGGATTCATCCCAGGGATATAAGAATGGTTCAACATATGAAAATCCATTAATGTGACATCATATAAGCAGGATGAAGGACATAAACTATCATTTCAATTGATGCTAAAAAAGCATTCTATAAAATTCAACACCTTTTCTTGATAAGAACTCTAGAAAAACTGGGTATAGAATGAACTTACTTCAACACACTAAAAGCCATATATGACAGACCCACAGCTAGCATCATACTGAGTGAGGAAATGCTGAAAGCCTTTCCTCTAAGATCTGGAACAAGACAAGGATGCCCACTTTCACCACTGTTATCCAAAATAGTACTGGAATTTCTAGCTACAGCAAACAGACAAGAGAAAGAAATAAAGGGCATATGAACATATGATCCTATATCTAGAGAAACCTAAAGACTTTACCCCAAAACTATTAGAACTGATAAACAAATTCAGTAAAGTTGCAGGATACAAAATCAACATACAAAAATCAGTAGTATTTTTATATGTCAATAGTAAACAACTGAAATCTAGAAGAAATGGATAAATTCCTAGACACAAGAAAGAAACCAACAAAGTAATCCCATTTATAATAGCTACAAATAAATACCTAGGAATAAACTTAATTAAATAAGTAAAAGATCTCTATAAAGAAAACTATAGAATATTGATGAAAGAAATTGAAGAGGACATACAAAAAATAAAAAGATATTTCATGCTCTTGGATTGGAAGAATCAATATTGTTAAAATGTCCATACTACACAAAGTAAGCTACAGATTCAAAGCAATCCTCATCAAAATACCAATGACATTCTTCACAGAAATGGAAAAATAATCCTAAAATTTATAGGAAACTACGAAAGAGCCAAAGCCATCCTAAGCAAAAAACAAAACTTGAGGAATCACATTACTTGACTTCAAATTATGCTACAGAGTTGTAGTAACCAAAACAGCATGGCACTGGCATCAAAACAGACACATAGACCAATGGAACAAAATAGAGAACCCAGAAATAAATCCACACATCTATAGTGAATTTATCTTTGGCAAAGCTGCCAAGAATATACAGTGGGGAAAGGACAGTCTCTTCAATAAATGGGAGTGGGAAAACTGGATATCCACATGCAGAAGAATAAAACTAGATCCTTATTTCTCACATATACAAAAATCAAATCAAAATGGACTAAAGACTTAAATCTAAGACATGAAATTATGAAACTACTAAAAGAAAACTTTGGGGAAAAGTTTCAGGACCTTGGACTGGGCAATGACTTCTTGAGTAATACCCCCAAAGCACAAGCAACCGAAGCAAAATTGGACTCATAGGATCACATCAAGCTAAAAATTTCTTCACAGCAAAGGAAGCAATCAATAAAAGGAAGAAACAACTCATGGAATGGGAGAAAATATTTGAAAACTACCCATCTGACAAAGGACTAATAACTAGAATATATACAAGGAGTTCCAACGTTCAATAGGAAAAAATCAAGTAATCCAATTAAAAAATGGGCAAAGGATCTGAATAGATATTTCTCAAAAGAAGACATACAAATGGCCAACAGGTAAATGAAAAAAAATTCTCAACATCATTAGTCATCAGAGAAATGCAAATCAAAATGACAATGAGATATCATTTTACCCCAGTTAGAATGGCTTTTATCAAAAAGAGGGGTAATAATGAATGCTGGTGAGGTTGAAAGAATCCTCATACACTGTTGGTGGGAATGTAAATTTCCACTATGGAAAACAGTATGGAGTTTTCTCAAAAAAAACTAAAAATAGAACTACCATATGACCCAGCCATCCTACTGCTGGGTATATATCCAAAAGAGGGGATTTCAGTATATTGAAAGATATCTGCATTCCCTTGTTTAATGCAGCATTATTCATAATAGACAAGATATGAAATCAACCTAAGTGTCCATCAACAGATGAATGGATAAAGAAACTGTGGTATATATACACATGAAATATATCCACAAAAAAGAATGAAATCCTGCCATTTGCAACAACATGTATGAAGCTGGAAGACATTATGTTAAGTGAAAAAAGCCAAGCACAGAAAGACAAATATCAAATGTTCTCCCTCATATGTGGGAGCTTAATATTAAAAACAATTGTTCTCATGGAGACCAAGAGTAGAATAATGGTTACCAAAGGCTGGGAAGTGTAGCAAGGAGAGGGCATAAAGTACGATGGTTAATGTGGCAAAAGTATAGTTAGATAATTAGATAGAATGAACCTGCAGTTCCCAACCCCCAGGCCACAGACCGGTGCCAGTCTATGGACTATTAGAAACTAGACTGCACAGCAGGAGGTGAGCAGCGGGAGCAAGGGAAGCTTATCTGTATTTACAGCTGCTCCCCATCGCTCGCGTCACCGCCTGAGCTCTGCCTCCTCCCCAATCCCTCCAGCCTCATATGTGGAAAAATTGTCTTCCATGAAACTGGTCCCAGGTGCCAAATGTTGGCGACTGCTGGAATAAACAATATTTGATAGCATGACAAAGTGACTGTAATCAACAATAAGTTAGGATATATTTTAACATAATTAAAAAAGTGGAATTGGAATGTTCCTAACACAAAGAAATGTTAAATGCCTAAGCTGATGGATACTCCAATTACCCTGATCTGATTAATTCACATTGTATGCCTGTGTCGAAAATCACAGGTACCCCATAAAGATAAACATCTAACCCTGGGCCTGGTGGCTCACACCTATAATCCTAGCACTCTGGGAGGCCAAGGCGGGAGGATCCCTTGAGTTCAGGAGTTCGAGATCAGCCTGAGCAAGAGCGAGACCCTGTCTCTATTAAAAAAATAAAAAAATTATTTGGGCACCATGGTGTGTGCCTGTAGTCCCAGCTACTCAGGAGGCTGAGGCAGGAGGATCGCTTGAGTCCAGGAGTTTGAGGTTGTAGTGAGCTATGATGCCACTGCACTCTATCCAGGGTGACAGAGTGAGACTATGTCTCAAAAAAAAAAAAAATACACACACACACACACATCTGTTATGCAACCATAATAATTAAAAATGAAATGAAATAAAAATAAAAATCCAAACATTTGATCCATTATCTTATCCCCTAATGATTATTTAAATTCCTTTCTTTTTTCCCTATTTTTTTAGTTATTTTCGGCACCTGGTGGATATTTATCATACTTCTAAACAATATTACTTAGAATATTATATGCAGATTACCTGCTTTAAAAACATCTAGAGAATTTGTTAAAAATGCAGATTCCTGGCTACATTTCAGACCCATGGAGTCAGAATTTCTGGGAGTGGGAAACAGAATTTTGTGTGCTTATTAAGGCTTATTAAGTCTTTCAGGTGGTTCTTAGATACTGATTAAGAGAAATGATGTTACAAAAAAAAAAAAACGTGCTATTAACCATCAACTTTCAAGCTGGCAGAAATAATACTTTGACTATAATATGCTATGAAAGAGCTGTTATTGTTAACAGGATTACAATTACTCTTGGTTTCAATCTTTTTAACTTCACCAGGGGAAAGAGAGGACTATGTACTGACAGAGCAGATGGATGAGTTCAATGATTGCTTTCAGGAGATGGATAATAGGTCAGCAAACATGCTAGGGACTCATTTTTGGGAAGGCCTCTTGTTATCTGGTGATGAGAGCAGAGAAAAACAATTGAAAATCCACTGGCTGTGGGATCTTGGTGCGTATTTTCCTTTCTTGAGAGATTATAAAGACATCAGAAGGCCCAACTAATGTGCTACAAATCCAAACAATTATGACTGGAATCAGGGGCTGTTTTTGAAGACAACCGAGGAAAAGGAAGACAACTTGAGGAGGTGTGGAGGAGACCAAATGAGAAAAGAGATTACAATTCCAGCATGGCGACAATTGTGAGTAATAAACACGCCCCCTTCCTCGTATACACATCATTGCTAATGAAACACGCTTCAGACTGTACAAACAACATGTCCATCATGAAAGGGGGCGGGGAATGTACCAAAGTAAAATAATTAGGGAAAGGCAGCATTTCCCAGGAAGGATGCGATGCAGCAAAAGGAACAGACGAAAGGGAAGCTAAAGGAAGACAAAGAAAAGGGAAGCTATGCGTTGCTTCTTGTGCTCATATAAACAAAATGAGCAGGTTTAGAGGATACAACAGAGCTGGAAGGAAATGACTCTCAAATTGCATATTTATTTTTCTCTTTGATGCACACATTTAGTTAGCATGAAATTGATTAGCTTCAATTTAATTAAATTTAATTCAACTCAATTCAGCAGCATTAACTCTGTGAAACACTCCATGTAGGCATTGAGGTTACCCAGGAATGAGTAAGGCAAGATTTCTTCAAGGAGCTTACAATCCAGAGGGCGGGAGTGGGGGTGAGTAAACAGACGTGTAAGCAGCTAGTGTGGTAATTATGCCAGTTTCTACCAGGATATATACTGCATGTCCTCCTTTGTTCTTGAAGAATATTTTCTATGTTCTTCTGGGTGCATGGAGAATAAAACAATTAATGGAAGTTATTTAATTTGTCTGCAACATTCAGACAATTTTGATGTTGTTGAGTTGTTATCTCGGATTTTCTAAGTTGCTGCTTTTTATTTCTCCAGAGGGAAAATATCAAAGGAGTTCATTTAAGGAAAACCATCTAGAGAACATATTTCTTTCTGGTACCTATTATTTAAATTATAACATATATTTATAAGCATATAGATTTCTCCAATTGTCATAATAATTATATGGAGTAGCTCCTATTGTCCACATTTTAGGAGATGATGAAAAGAGATTGGCATAGTTTAAGTATACTGCCCAAGGTCACATAACTAGTAAAAGATAGAGCTGCAATTGCAACCCATGTCTGTCTAATGTCATTAGCATGTCCTCTTAAAATTCCTTACGTTGCCTCTTGACAAAGCCTGAAATGAGAATAAAATAAATGCTAACAATATGTACTGATAAACTATAGGCATCCACATAAAAAGGCAATTTTTTTTTCTGACATGGGGTTAGACAATCCAAAAACATAGGAACTACCGAATTGGGTCTTGAAGGATGAGAAGGATTGTAATAAAGACTTGAGAACTGAGGGAGCAACAGGAGCAAAAACATCAAGATACTCAAGCTCAAGGTGCATTTTGAAATCGATTGGAACATAAGGCACACAGTGGTATGTGGAGAAGAATAAGACTAGAATGATAATTTGCAATTGGCTATTTTACAAATCTGTGGTAAGAATGTGGGGTTTTATTCTGGAGACATTAAAGACGCCTCACAATTTTTGAGGAGGGAAATGAACTAATCTGATTTATATGTTTGATTGATAAAGGATGGGAATGCAATGGGCAAAAGAAGGAAATATTTAGAGTTTGCCAGAAAAATCAGGAGGCTATTGAATTAGTCTGGGTTAAAATGAAACAAACAAACAAAAATCCAAGAACACAGTCGAGAGCAGAAATGTTAAATAAAAAAATAGAATTATCAGGATGTGTTGAGTAGCTGGATGCAGCAGGTGAGGAATAGAAATCTGTGAACATGACTTCTGTGATTAGGATATAAGAGCATTATTAAACAAGGTGGAAAATCTCAGCAGAGAAGCAATTTTCAGGAAGGGGAAGATGAAGCATTCAGCTTTACTACAATTGAGTTTTAGAAATGTATGGAAAACAGTTGGAAATCTTATTCTAGAGCTCAAGAGAGATTAAGACTTGTGATACAGATGGGAGCATTTATGCTCATCGGGTGGTTTGGAAAATTATCTCTACTTTATCTATAGAAAACTGGAGAAAAACAGGAGCATTCACTTCTCTATGATTACATATCATCTAAGTTAAAGAAATTAATTAATCTCTGCCAATGTTTAATGAGGAAAAAGCACAGTCTGTGGCTGTTACAAACTTTTAGTCCAAGAAAGAGGAAAAATATAATTCAAATTCTATTATATAAATATTTCTGCAAATTCCTATGTATATCTCCTAAAATTAAACACCTATAAACCCCTGAGGGGCCTCAGTGAAAAGGCAACATGATGTGGGTTGGGAATGTGAGAGTCCCTTGAGCTTAAGATGACTCTCTTTTCAGTCTATATTTAGACTTGGATCAAGCCTGGGGACAGGATGCTGCAGGCACTTCCGTGGTTCTTTATTCATGCCCTGAAATTTTTGCTGACTCTTATCATAGTTTTATTCCTTAGTTAAAGAGTGACTTTGGCAAATATATTGCTTCATGCTCTGCATTTTGGAGTCTTGGTGTTATTCTCTCTACAACAGCTTCAGAAATTTATAAGTAGAAACAGCACGCACCACAATTGGAAAATATGTCTTTTCTCTCCAGTGTTAAAAAGAAGAGATTTTTTGCAGCTGTCATTTTGAAAATTAATTATCTTTTATGCCATATGTATGGCATATTATCACATTATTTTAGAAACATTAGCAGTATTATTTTAACTTTTATGCTATAATGCTATAATTATTATAATTATTTAAAATCTGTTCTGATAGAGTGTAAATGGTCATATATTATTTTATAACGAAAGGAAGTATTCTGCTTATTGCAAGTTACTTGTAGTCTGCCTTACAGATTTTAGTTTCTGAAGTTCAGGAGTAGAAAAATTTCTCCATTAGTTTATAGATGCCCCATAGATTACAGCTTTCCCAGAACTTAGCCTCTGAAATTGTCGTCGACTAAGTGAATATCCAAAACATTCATATTATCTGACTGGTATCTTCTGAGTACTCTCTTTCTGACTTCTCTGAATAGCTTCCTGGGTTCATAGACAACCCAGAACTAAAATGCCAGCAGGATTTCTTGGTAGTGGCTGTCTTCGTAGGCATTAGCCTGTCCACCAATCAAGGACGGAGGCATTTCAGAGCTTCAGCACCTCTGGAACAGAAGTGACATGAGAATGCCCTCCAGGTAGCCTAGATATGATTGAGCATATTTTGCCAAGGTCAGGCAGCAAGTTCAGTTTTAAATTCCAGGAGGTAAAACTTCTGTTACTAGCAACTTATTCACAGGATAACACCCACAGGATGCTTGTAAGTGCACATCTTTAGCTCCCAGGCAATAAATGTCCTCAAGTGATTAGGTGACCATGAGAAAGTCAAATCTCTGTTTTGTTCATGAGGTAACTGGTGTTTATATTTTAATACTGTGTGTACTGATAGGAAGGGATATTCAGTTTTAGTATCATATGGCCTCTTCTAATTCTTGAATCTGTGATTTTTTTCTTTATTTATTTCAAACTATTAAGGGGGTACAGACGTTTTTGTTACATAGATATCTTGCATAATAGTTAAGTTGGGAATTTCAGCATGTCCATTACCATAATAGTGTTCACTGAATCTGATAGTTTTTACCCCTCATCCCTGTCCCCCATCCTCACTTCTTGGTTTCCATTGTCATTTGCATCTGTCTGTGCCCTCGAGTGCCCATCCTTTAGCTCCCAATTATTAGTGAGTACACGTGTTTGTTTTTCCATTCCTGAAATACTTCACTTAGGATAATGGTCTCCAGTTTCATCCAATTGCTGAAAAAGACATAATTTCATTCCTTTTTATGGTTGAGTAGTATTTCACAAGGTATATGTGTGTGTGTGTGTGTGTGTGTGTGTCTCGTATTTTTTATTCACTTATCATTTTTTTATTTAGCACAAAATTGTCACATCATCATTATCATGACTAATATTTATGGAGCTCTTATTATATGTTAAACATGGTACCAAGAGCTTTACATATGTTATCTCAGTGAATTCTCACATCAGCCCTAATGTGGGAAAATGAAGTTAAGATGGCTTAAATAATTTGTTCAAGGTCAGTTGGTAACAGAGCTGAGAATGAAACCCAGATAGTTTGATGTCTTAAGCTTTGCAACATATTGGTCCAATAAGAGATTTCAGCACATGTTTGATAAATAGGTAGATGCACAAATGAATGAATGCATGAATAATGAATCTACAGAAGTAAGTCACAAGCATAACATGGCCTGTTACATGGGTTTTGATATTTATTCCTCTTGTTTTCCCTTGTAATCCCAGCTGCAAGATCTCATACTTGTTTCCCTGCTCCCACTCGAACAAAATCAAAAGGGGATAATAAATCTCCAATAGCTGCTGAATTAGACTTCAGATCACATGACCAATATCCACTCCCACTGTGAACTTGCTGAAGCCCAATAAATGTATTTGATCTACTTCTTGAAACAAATTTCTTTCGATGTGCTGATTCAGTGATAATTTAGAGGTCTTCATTGGAAGCTCAGAGCATTTTTCTGTCAAGTTCAAGAAAGCTTCGATAAACACATCCTTAAGCACTTGCGGATGGAACCCCATTTGATAATGAGCTCATTATAAGCCTTTTCCTGGAAAGGAACAGTGGTGGGGATGAGCCTGTACTAGTCTCAGTGGGAGCTGGGCTGAAAATGAGCTCAGCTACTTACTTGCAAAGAATCTACTCATCTTCTCTAAGCCTCAATTTCCTCATCTGTAAAGCCAAAAAGAACACTCCCTGCAGGATCATTGTGAAGATTAGAATAAATATACCTAAATCATAGGGCTGGTGTTCCACATATGATAGCTACTGTTACTTGCTTCTGAAACCCCACACAGATGACACCACTAATCCTGTCCCTTTCATGGGGTCTCCTCAGTGGCTTTTCTCCCTTTCAGGGACTAGGAAATTAGTTAATGATTGAGATAGAAGTGGTGGCAAAACACTTTGGCTAAAGTTTTCAGTAATGTTTTTAAATATTTATGTTTATTTTTAAAAAGAATGATGAATGAGATCTTTATCTTATATTTCTTTATTAAAGTTTAGAAAGCATTTTCACATACTCTTTTTTATTGTGTTATGGAATGCCCACATAAGCTCTGAGCTAGACCGCTTGGCTGTAAATCTCGGATTTGTTACTTTTCTAGCCATGGGACCTTGGACAAGCTACTTTAATCTCTCCATGTCTCATTTCCTTCCTCTGTAAGTCGGTGGTAATAACAGAATCTACTTCACAGAGCTGTGCAAATTAAATACCTAAACACATTTAAAGAGATTCAGGACTGTGCCTAGCACATAGTTAGCACCCTGTAGATTTTATCATTATTCTCACCAGCTAATAATGTAGACAGGACAGATGCTGTATTTTATAGATGATAAAACTGAGGCTTGCACAGTGAATGCCCAGAGCTGCTGATTTCCAATCTAGAGTGAAATTATTGAGATAAAGAGGAAAGTATCAATACTATCTCCCAACAAGTAGCAAAGTCATTATTATTAGAATGTTAAATGCTTATGATAATATGCAGATATTTTATAGTAGTTAAATTTTCAATGTAGTAGAGTTGTATTTTTGTAGGGGTAACAGTTATTTGAGGCTACTTTTACATCAGTATCTGTAGGTATTTACTATTTATATGAAACATGAAGTCACTTATTCATTCTCTTCTGGCCTTTGTCGTGACTTCCCAGTAGGTAGAACATCTCTCCCAACACCACTGACTTAGCATGTGGCCACATGACTTGCTTGGGACAAACATTGAGTGGGGCAAACATGATAAATGGCATGTCCTAGCAGAATCTTTAAATCGTTTGAATGGTTTGTCTCTCCCCATTAATCTTCTGCTCTCCACCATGAGAAAGCCATGCCCCAGACAGTAACAGCTCCTCTGGCCTGAGTCCCAGAATGAAGGACACATGGAGATGAGCCCAGGCCTGCCTACCCTGACAGAGCCCAGCCAAGTCAAAGCCAGCCAGCAGCCCTCATGTAGATTGAGTAAACCACTGAGATTTATGGGCAAAATCAATTAATACAGGACAAATACATACCACAAATTTCATAGAGAAAAGAACAAACCCAATGTCGTCTTCTTTTTATCCCACAAGCAATTATCATAATTTCCCAATCCCTTCATTATGCCAGGGATACCCAGCTAGAATCATGGGGCAAGTTCTGTAAAAGCTCATTATTGTTGAGGTTTGAGGGCTAACGACAATAGCAAATATTGATGTTTCTCACTTTATGCCAGGCTATAATCTAAGCATCTTTCATGTATTAACTCATTTAAGCTAAACATCACCACCAAGAGGTAGGTACTATTTTTAATCTCCATTTTACTGAAAAGGAAATTAAGGCATGAAGAGGCTAAGTGACTTGCCCAAAGCCACATTGCTAATAAGAGGATGAACCCAAACCTAAGCACTCTGGCTGCAGAGTTTATTATCATAAACTGCAATACTGTTAACGGGAGAATCCAGCTGAAGCTCTGATGACCTTATCTTTCCAACCACAATAATCTTAGCATAAAATTCTGCTTTCAGATTTCTTACAAATTCCCGGGTAAGAAAGCAATACTCATTTCTTCTCCAAGTCATTATTATTATATACATAAAAAATGTTTTCCTTGATTTTGATCACTTGCTGATTCTTGTAAAAACAAGACTAACACAATAAATAAATAGATACTTTTCCTATATGAGTGTGTCATATCTGTTTAGTTGGATCTCCCCTCCACTGCCAACTAGAACGTAAGCCTCATGAAGCAAGGTCTTGTTTGCCATCGTAGCTCAGCCTTCCAAATAGTTACTGGCATGCAGTAGACATTAAATAAATATTTGATGAATGAATGAATCACAAGTTCTCTAAGGATTGGATCATCTTAGTTCAGGAGTATACATATAATAGATATATAGAAAATGCCGTTTATCATAATTACATAAAAATAAGACTATAATTTTTTGCTCTTTTTCCTTCTTTTATGCTTTTGCCTCCTCCATATTTTGCTGTTCACCAAGCCTTTTTACAAATACCTGCAGGTGGTAAGGAGATAGTTCTGCAGAGAGAGAAGATTGAAAGAAAGTTCCTGTTCCACTGAAACAAACAGGAAAATAAATTTCCTGCCATGCGTAGGCTTTTAAGACAACAGAATACTTTCTCAAATTGCAGTTCCTGTGCCAAGGTTTCTAATAACTTAATGCAAAGCACGTTTCTAAAATACATGAGAAATGACTTTATGATTGACAGGATACTGATAGTTATAAAGTAGCTCATGTGCATATATCATTTTGAATCCATAGTTTAAAATTAGAAATACTGATTTGTTAAATTGGATTGTATTTATCTCATTCACTTTTTATAACATGAACACATTTTGTATAACTCACACCATGTAGAAACTAGATGCCTGAATCATTAAGAAAATTTAAACTTTGGTCGATTTTTTGACATTAATGAAGTAAAACTGCTGCCATCTGGGTACATTTTCATTTACAGCACAAATTGCTAGAAATATCCTAAAATTGTAAACTTGTTTTCAACTAAAATCAGATATTCTTCCCCTTTTTATAAATTAATGGGTCATGAAAACTAAAAACAAAACAAAAACCTCCTGTATTTTGTTTGCATAATGGCATGTTATTTCCTGATGTGCCACAAGAGGGAGCACATGTTTGATTGAAAGCTCAGCAATGGCCCTCTGTCGCAAAGAGCAGGGAGCAAAAAGTGGAAGCTGGTATGGTGCTCTGGTTTCAAAATAAAGGCTACACATACAGCATTGAACATTGCGGACAGTGCTCCTGTTTGTACCAACCCTATATGAAATACACTAGTTGGGCTTAATCTCATATAATTTTTTCAATAAGTTTTTACCCCTTAGAGAGAGAAAAGGAAATTTCTTACACATCTTATTTGATTTAAGAATTATGCAGCCTTAAGATGCAAACATTTATTTAGTTGTTATATATCTGAGATATAAAGTAGACTGAATTGCTCAGAGCCAGTGGAAAGAAGAAAGAACTGGAAGCCCTGTGAGTCACTGCATTTCATTTCCAGATCCCAGAAGTCTTAATTTCCTGTTCAATCCAAAACTCAGCATCGGGCCTTCTCGAATGTTCTTCCTTCTTCTCTTTCCCTCCCTCTGTCTTCCACTGCTCAACTCTTTTAATCCTTTCCCTTTTTTGCAGTTTGCGATGTTTAAGTCTATGTGTTATCTGGGCCCAAGAACCAGAGAGACCCTCAATCTCAGTCCTGGCACTATCTAGCTATCCAAAAATATAACCCATATTGAATCTATCATGACTATATTTCTAATATATGCAATTCAATACCTTTGTTATTTATTTAAGCATGATGGTGGTAATGGATGAATAATTTACAAATCTCCATTTTATTTATTAAAGGGTTCAAAAGTGCACACAGAAAATAGTTCCCCATTCTTAACCTAAGGACCATGATGTGATTTTTCAAAGAAAGATTCTTAAGAATGGACATTATATGAACAAAAAAATAAATTTGTGCCACTATTTTCCATGTGCTTTTAGTCACCACAGGTATAGTGTTGATTGATGTCTCATCTCCCGTGTAATGCCCTCCCTTTTAAATCCCTTCCAGAAAATTAATTGTTCTCTTTTCTGGGTTCTTAAAGCACTTTGCATATAACTTGATTATTATGCTTGTCATAGCTGGAGCTATTTAGTTGCTTACACAATTATGCCACATAATTGCAAACACAAATGAAAGTTCTATGAAGAATGAGTGAAAGGATGAATCAATGAATAAAAGAATGGTTAAAAATAGTTCAAAATGTTCCTCCTAATATTTTTGAAAATTTAATTTCTATATAAAGACAAAGTGAGACAAGGAAAAAAATAAGTAACATCCTATTAAAATCATCTAACCTTCATAAACAAACATTTATCAAAAAAACTTCAACACATAGGACACTGCGCTAAGTCTTGAGTACCTTGTTCAAAGAAAGTAAAAACAAAGGTTAACAAGTGCCCCTCAATACATAATGGATTAATAAAATGTGGTATATGTATACCATGGAGTACTATTCAGCTATAAGAAACAATGGTGATATAGCCCCTCTTGTATTTTCCTGGATAGAGCTGGAACCCATTCTACTAAGTGAAGTATCCCAAGAATGGAAAAATAAGCACCACATGTACTCACCATCAAATTGGTTTCACTGATCAACATCTAAGTGAACATATAGGAATAACATTAGAGCATCTGCCTATAGGGCAGATGGGAGAGGGGAGGAGGGGATGGGTATATACACACGTAACGAATGCAATGCGCACCGTCTGGGGGATGGACACGCTTGAAGCTCCAACTCGGGGTGGGGGGTGCAAAGGCAATATATGTAACCTAAACATTTGTACCCCCATAATATGCTGAAATAAAAAAAAAAGAAGCAGATATTCCCATCATACTTATACAGCCTGCAGAATGGTGAGCCAAATAAATTTTTCTTCATAAATTAAAAAAAAAAAAGGTTAAGAAGACAGGAAGTACAAAGCTTGCTTAATTATGTAATAGCTTGTGTTCATCTTACAGGAAGTATGGTTTGACTTAAAGTAACACAAAAGATTAGGCAAGAAATGGCTTGCAGCAAGTCTATGAAGGGCTGAAATGTCGTGTTTACTTGGTTGGTAAAGGAGAGCTATTGAAGGCTTTCAATTCTTCTAAATAAAAGAGAAGCATAAGATAGAACAATCAAATGCAATGCATAACCCTGTATTGCATAAAAAAGCAAATAAATAAAGAGCAAGAAAGAATATTTGGAAAGATTTGAGTATATACTCTACAATGGATAATATTATGATATTGGTGTGAAATATTATTTTATCCTAGGCTTAAAAATGATATGATAACATAGGAGAGTATTATGATAGGACATACATACTTATTCATAGGACATACATACTAAACCCAAAGATTTGAGAGTCAGAGTGACATGATATCTGGCACTTACACACAGAAGTATGTAGATACACGAATGATGGAGAGAGAGAAAACAAATGTCACAAAGGATTAACATTTGGTGAACTTGGGTGTAAGAATGTAATTATCAACTTTATCAACAAAGTTAGGCAAAAAAAGTATACCTGTCAACTTTATCAATAAGTTAGGAAAAAAAGAAGAAACACTATGTTTATATTGAGTTTTGGTATTTAATGATCTGAAGAAGAATTCTGAGGCCAACTCAACTTTCATACTTTTGTGATTGTTTTTCCCCTGGATGTTCACAGAATTTTTTCATTTATCCTTGATATTAAAGTACATTGAAAAGATACCCTAGGTATAGATCTTTTCATTTATTTTGCTTGGAATACTGTGGGTCCTTTCAATCTGCAAACACAGATTTAAAAAAAAAATGCTCAGGAATTTTTTCTTCTGCTACATATTTAACTGTTGCTTGCATTTAATCATTCTAATAAATTTCAAAGAAATGTTTACTCTTTACGCATCATCTGTCCTCACAAACTTTCATCTATTTTTCTTCTCTCTCCAGAGAGCATCTCAAGTACATTCTTTATATCACTAAATGCTACCTCTCATCTATTGCGTTTTCATGCTGCTTTTTATGTCTCATTTCATAGCATTTATGCTCTTTTGTATTTTATGATTTCCAATCAAATTCCTTCAAAATTTTTCTTCTCTTCCATTTAGTGCATATGTCTCAAATATATGAGTTTTCTCTATATCTTCAGGTTATTATCATCTCTTATACTGTTATTTTTCCCAAACCATGTTTTATAAAAAAAAAAAGAAATGGTTCTATAATGAAGTAGTTTGGGATATGCTGGGTTGAAAAAGTTTCCCTTTTTTGCCATAAGACTTCTCAGAGACTTTAATATGTTTTTTCAGGTCAGCACAGAGGGAATGTAATATTGGGTGCTCTTCAAATGCACTGACTGCTGAATCCTCTTTTCTATGAAATACTGTTGGCTTATCAAAGAATTCATGCTCTAGAACATAAGTCAGGAAATTTGTTATTGAGTATCCAGATCCTCATGACTTTTTTCTTCATTATACTCATCCTTGAATGAAAAGAAACTCGGTGTTTAGAAAAAAACACATACCTGTTTTCCTCTCTATTCATTTGGGATGTGTGTATGTTTTCCTCTGTTAGCTTATACACAGTAGGGCTGCTAGCACATCAAGTCTTTAAACATCGCCAATGTCTAGCACATATCCAACCCCTGTGGCTGTGCCAAAGGAAGGGTAGATCTCCCACTCTCCTGGCTTGTCCACTGACAGTAAGAAACATAATTCAATACTTTGCAATTGCTCTGGCCTGAGTATTCGTGCTCTCTTTTCAAAACTCATATATTGAAGCCCTTATCCCCAAAGTGATGGTATTTGGAGGTGTCGCCTTTGGGAGGTAATTAGATTTAATGAGGTCACAGGGTGGAGCTCCCATAATGGAATTAGTGTTTTATAAGAAAGAGACCAGAGCCCTCTTTCTCTCTAGCATGTGAGAATATAAGAAGGCAGACATCCTCAAACAAGAAAAGGGCCCTCACCAGACACCAAATCTGCTGGCACCTTGATCTGGGACTCTCCAGCCTCCAGACCTATAGAAATAAATATTTGTTCTTTTAAACTACCTTGTCTATGATATTTTGTTATAACAGTCTAAATTGGCTAAGACAGTAATGTTGAGTGGTTAGTATTTGTTTCATCAGAAGAATATGTGAAAATACCATCACAAGAGAGCAGTGCTTTTATTTACTCCTTCCTGTAAGGTCAGCTTCATGTACCAGTGTGCAACTCTCTGTCTGTCATCTTCCACCCTATCACATTTGCTGTACTAGAAGCTGTCGTCCCACTTGGACATAGAGAAGGTGGGCTGTGCATGGATGCCAAAATGACCCAGATCACCGAGTCAGTTCCACATGGGAGGACAAGGGCTGCCTGGTTTCCTGGTAACTGCACGTCTTCCCTCTCTAAGACACGGGCACACACTGAGCAGGGGTCACAGCACCCTCCCACTTTTGACTAGCACTGATCTGATGCAAAGGTCAAACTCTGCTCCAGCCACTTACAACATCTCAATCTACATTCCCACTGAAGTTGGGAGTATACCCAGATTCTAAGAAATCATTGATTGATAGATTTAGTTTATAGGGCTACTAGGATTCCCCATCCCTTATGTATATTTTTGAATAGTTGAATAGAAAACAGGGATCCTAACTCCACCACTGTCTTAATCTGGAAGTACAAAGTGAGGCGAAATGCAAATAAAGGATCAATATAATTTGGTAGCTAAAAAAATGAAAAAAACAAGGGAGTGGAATATGTCATGAATTACAAAAAGATAGCAATTTCACTGACTTCCACATGACATATCAACTTCCTTCTTATTGATTTAATATCTGAAATTGATTATTATAAAGTTGCATTCAAAGAGCAATAATATGTATCATTCCTTTCTTGCACTTTCCTTCAAATGATTCAAAACACCAGTACAGAAAACCTTTTTAAATAAACAAAATAATGTAAGCAAAATAAGAAAAGAAGACTTAGATAAGTCATTATGAGGGATTCACAGATGAGTAAAAGGAGGAAAAAACAAAATACAAGCCTCATAAAGATACTTCTAGAAATGCTAGGCATGAATTTTCAACAAGATATAAGATTTCTTCGTGAGCCAGTACCCTAGAAAAAAGATTCTTCTGTGCATCTTTGCCTATGTGTATATGTGTGTGTACAAATATAAACACAGATATATATACCACATAATAAAATGTTAATTTAACTTTATAGAGTATTTAAAACATTTGAAATATAACTTACCAGTAGTAATATTAAGAAAAGGCAGCATATACCATAACTCACAAAAAAAGTCACTTGCTATTATAGGCAATGATATTTGCAATTAAGCTGAACACAACTAAATTATGACTTTAATTAAAAGGCATTTTCTAAGATGGCACCAACATGTTTAAAATTTAATACATTTTATATGAGATGCTGCAGTTATTAACATAACATTTTCTTTCTGCAGAATGTGCACTTTTTAAGAAGCACAACATCTTTAACCAATATCAAAATGCTCCCAGAATCCATGGAAGTTTCATTGCATAATAAATCCAAGGAGCAATTTTTTTCCTGTCATTATACGTGCCCCTACTTGGGATATACAATTGTATTTTCATTCATGGTTAATAGTGATAGAATTACTGAGAAGTTCTAGTGGCCACAATGTCCACATTAATTTTAAATGAAGAATGACTAGATAGCTCAGGGGATGGATAATGAAACTTAGAGTCTTTTGCCTGTGGGACAGAATCAGACTAGAATAAGTCAGCATATCTCAAAAGTTTGGAAGCAATAATAGTAGCTGAGTGATGTATGTAGAATGAGTTTGGGTCTGAACTCCATGCCTGGCAGAGATATAGAGGGTCACACTAACAAGTGATATATTTTTCCAATTTTGTCTCCTCTACAAAAGTCTTATTACCTTTAAAAAAAAAACCCTGACCTGTCAAGGTGTGAAATTGTCTCTCTAAAGCAAGTCTGAAACACAGCAGATAGGAGGATTATTTGTGATCTTACATGGCCCAGACCAGAGGTTTAAGACAGGGACAATGGCCTTGCTTATCTGCTCCCGGTGGACGACAGCGTCAAGAGTGTTCGAGGGCCTACTGTTTTTACAAAACTATACAGGAAATTATGGAGACAGAGAAGTCTGAAACAAAAACAATGAAAACATTTTCTTCTGCTCAAGGAGTTTAAAATGTAGTTTGAGAAGCACATTTTTACCTACAGTGAAAGAGTCACTTATAAATATAAATGAATCTTTGAATACGTAAGTTCAACAGGAAGGATACATACGAGGTCAACATGAGAGGAGACGTGCTTTTCCTAAGGAAGCTGCTGTTGTTCTCATCTCCTTTTGAATTGCTTTAGAATTGATTTATAAAGAATGAAGAAATATTTACAAAGTTATAAGTTCATGGTATCACTCAGGTTAAATTATCCATATTATTTAGAAAGTTGTTTCAGATAACTCTGCTCATTTCCAAGTATCAAAGCTAACTTTAATGAACACATAATATTCTTTCTGTAAAGACAGTTCTACCATTTGTGCGATGGTAATCAATTACTTTGAAGGGCAAAACATTTACTTGGTTCTGAAAATTTCAGTATATTTATTTTAAAATTGAATTATGTCACTAGAGAGGCCTATCTTATATTCTCAAGAAGGAACTTTACAGCAACCACAAACTATTATTATAAAAGACCTACATATTCCATGAGACCTAAATGTTCACTGGAATGAAATTTTATCATAGAAGGTACTCTGCTCAAAATCAGTAGAAACAAGTAAAAAACGAGTAAAAAAAAAAAAAAGGCTACTTGTACGTCCACCCACAAGGGCCTCCGACACCTCTGAGGTTATTTCCCCTGGTTCCCTTCCCTTCTCACTGTAAATCATCTCCTCCTATATACCTAGTTTGGCTAAAGCCACTACTATCCCCCAATTACTCAGGTCAGAGATCTGACGTCCATCCGAGATTCACATTCCCCCTTATTTTACCCCATTCCTGATTAGCCACCAATTCCTGTTGGTTCTGTCTTCTAGATATTTCTCACCTCTATTCCCTTCTCTCCATTCCCTGTGACTCTGTCCTGGCTCAGGCTGATGATGTCTGTGGAGATAAGAGGACTACGTAGAAAAGACTCCTGGGGGATCTTTCCGGATTGCATGGCAAAGGGCTCACTGGGCCCACCCATCACCCCCAGATGAGGGGCTGCTCCTGAACTCAACTTCCCACAGGCCCTGTGATTTTTCTCTTCTGAGCATGAGAAGCTGCAACTTTCTATAGGCCTGAAGCCCTTAGGTGCTGGGCCGTCTGAACAACCCTGCAAAGAGTTGATACCTGAACTCAGACTGCTTAACATCAAAGCAGTCTTTTTATCCCTGGTCCTAAGGCCTCCCCCACACGTGCCCCAAAAGAAAAGGAGAGCAACAGAGGAGCCCTACAGTTCCTGGGGACGCTCTGTGCTGGAGCGAAGACAGCACAACCAGCTGAGTTTAAGTGTGGCCACACCTCTCTGCAGAACACTGGACTCTGCTCATCTGGAACCTGTGGTTTCACACAGCAGCCAGCGATGCCACTGTGTTTGCTTCTCTCACATCTCCCCCAGACTATTGTCATAAATCTCTCATCCATTGTCCACAACAAAGGTAACTATGCAACATACAATCAGACCCATCACTTTCTGCTTAGTACTTTCCTCTGTAGAACAAGGTCCGAGTTCCTCAGCATGATACACACACACACACACACACACACACACACGCACACACACCCCTGCACTGTCCTCCACCCTTCCCACCACTCCACAAAGCACTAGATGTACTCACAACTCTGGGCACTCATATTTGCAAGACATAATCATTCCCCCTTGGCCACCCTGTAACACAAATTGATACAGAACCCAAATGCTCCCTTGTCAGTGAAACCTTCCCTGGCTCCCCCTCAGAGACTCAGCTCCTGCCCCTTCTTGTCTCATAACAGAACAACTGCATTATGGTTCTTCCCTAGCCTGAGTTCAGGGACTGTGCCTTGCTGGTCCTGGCTACCCTTCCACCAGCAGAGGAGCTGGCACACAGTAGGCACTCTAAATGTTTGTTGAAGAAATATGCAAATGTATAAATAAATAATGTCAGCTCCTAGATGCATCACCTGGAGTACTATTGATGAGCTCTTTTGCCTTATGTCCTCAGTGTAATCATTTTTCAACTATCTTCAATTTGTTATTATTTGCTCTTGAAAGGGTTTCACTGAAAATAAATGCAGAAGCTCTATCACTCTGCAGGTTTTTTACATATGCAGAGTTGCCTGAAATAACATCACAATGTTCAATACAGACTCTCTTCTGAAAAACTCATCTGCAGATCAGTTTTAGCCCCCAAAGTGCATTTTCCTTAAAGTATACTTTAAACAATAATACAAATGTTTATGGGGCACCAAACATCCAATGAATATTAATGGCAATAGCAACAATAATTTTCTTTAAGGTAATTGATTGAAGTCAATCAATTGATTGAATTGATTGAAATAGCCAAACCAGTTGACATGCAGTCAGAATTTGGTATTTTTCATCAGAAAAACAATTCACTATCAATGACAAATAACAGTAGGGACACTAAAACTACCTGTCACGCATCTAATGAAGACAGATTCTCTGGCTACCACATATAATATGTAATATACAAAAGCGCTGCTGTAATTCACAGCTAATTAGTGTCTTGCCATTATGAGAGGTGTCATGGCCCTAACTCTCTTTTCATATCTACTCAGACCTCACAAGAGCAGACAGCCATGCAAGGATCACAACAACCCAATTAGCACCCACCCTAAGCTTGGGCTGCCATTTCTCGGAGCCCACCCCAGCATCAATAAATCATGCTCCCTCATGAAGCTCTTCTCTGACAGCTGCAAGCCATTGCTGCCCAAGGAATAAAGACAATGCTTCTAAGGAAAACTCATATGGGAAAGACAGAGATGGAATGGGGATATTATTTGCCTTCCTTTAGCAGCCCAGCAGTCAGCAAAATAGAAGACCATCAATCTTGACTGATTAAGGAGACAACTGCACCACAAAATAAATCCATGAGAGGTATATCTGAAGATGCTTAGTGATAATCAGCAGTCAGCAGTTGGGTTGTTTGTTTGTTTGTCTGTTTATGGATGTATCAAAGACCTTTTTCTTTCCATTTTTCTCCTGTATAGCCAAGCTTACCTCTAGCTAATAAGAAAGTTTTCCTTTCAGTGTAACATAATGGTAAGCATTTACTTTGTCCTCATGTGAATACACAGCAATCAGATAATTTGTCTAGAAGACTCTAAATTGTTTGACTTCATTCAAAAAGAATCCGTAATGGTATGCTGGTCTCTAGGCAAGGCCTACAAAGCTTCCTAAATCCATAGCAAGCTCTAGAGTATTCATAGTACATATCAGCCAATATCCCTGTAATTTTGTTCTAAGCCTACAAAGCTGTTTTGTTCCATAATACCCTACTTAGAGAGTATGCCAAGCAGTCACTGTAGCCTGAGCATTATTCAAAATATGACTTGGGTAATTCTACCTTTAGTTTGTTTTCTTCATGGAAATAGCATACTTCTATATTTTTAATGCTAATCAAAACATTTAATCTAGCTTTTGGCTAAGTAACTACCACTTCATTTGATACATAAATATTGGCAAAGGCAAATAAACAAACATGGATGAATTTAAACAAGGAATTCTCTTAAAGCTCTTCTTTTTAAGCATAGAGATTTCAAAAAGATTCAGTTTTTTCCCTCTGAATATAATATTCTCATGGAAATATTCAAATATTCAAATGTTTATCTACGAAGATGTCTACTGTATACTATTTTATACTAGCAAAATAATGAAAATGTACAAAATATGAAATAGGTCAAATAAATGATGATACACTCATAGAATGCAGTTATATGACTTCTAAAAATAATAGTGAAGAATATTAAAGGACCACAAGAATGTTCACAAGATATTGCAAGACAGAAATAAGAAAAATGGAGCCGGGATCCATATCACAGACACATATGTGCATATACCCAAATATGTGCATGTGTGTACACATATGTATTTCATTATTTATAAGATGATTTCAATTTTGTTTTCTGTGTATGGGGATGTGAGTGTGTATTGTATGTGTATAAATTAATACACTTATAGGTCAAGAATTTTTTAAAAGTCTGACAGGAAAGATATGTATCTTCAGAAAGTGATATTTTAGGTGATTATTCTTTTTTTCAATAAGCACTGTCCCTGAGGATAGATGATTATTCTTTAAGCTGTTCGGTTTATATAAAAATTTTTATATTTCTTCATAATCAGAAAAAAAGTTATTATATAAAATGTTCACTTCTGTCACCTGAGTATATAGAGCTGTTCATTGGTGTGAAGTCCCAGAGTAGTCGGGCATCTGTTCTGAGTGGCTGATACTTATCCATATCAGGCACTAAATATTTTGATTATCACCTTGGGTATAAGCAACATGGAAAAGTTCAGTGACACATCACGCTTAGACACATTTTCTAACCACTTATGCATGGAGCCAGGTATTACAGCACTGAAGTTGAATCCACACAATTCTGGAATATGATATTGACTCAGTGCCAGAATTGGCAGGAACTGAAGTACCGACCCTCAACACCACTGTCCTTGATTCTCTCCAGCTCCAACCCATCTGCCCTGTTATTTGGGACCACCAGATGTGTGGAAGGTAATAAGTACCGAGTGCACACAGCCTGGCCAGAGTTCAGGTCAGGTCGAAGTTCCCAGTACATGTGGGCTCAGGGCTTCCTTCAACATGGCACCTGACTTCCAGCTCAGTGAGCCAGA
This sequence comes from Avahi laniger, assembly GCA_963575035.1. Taxonomy (NCBI): domain Eukaryota; kingdom Metazoa; phylum Chordata; class Mammalia; order Primates; family Indriidae; genus Avahi; species Avahi laniger. The sequence continues at coordinate 1,666 of CAUYSK010077121.1, read as the reverse complement.
CAGACACGATGAGGTACAGGGGCATCATGTTTAATGGGGAAACAGAATACATACTTAAAGGGGATGATAATACAAATGACAAGCATGGACAATACAGAGATCAGAACTCAGCAATAAGAGAGAAAATCTCATCATTTAGACATGAACTACTGCAGAGTCTTTAGGAAAAGACATTCTGCAGCATGGCAATATATACCCAAAAACACAGACATTTTTTTTAAAACAAAGACATACATGTAGGTACCTATGCCTCTTAAAAGATATTTTTCAGGTCCCCTGTGCTGCTTTTTCCCTAGGGCAGTGTAAACGTGTACTTAACCCTTAGGTGAAAAATTACACTTGACCAAATTGTACATGTTATGGGGTTAATTAAATGCATTTGCATTAAGCATTTCAATTCACTTTCTATTTACTAGGCAAAGACAAATGAAATGCAATAAGAAAAAAAAATTATATTGTGACAAGACCAATTTTGATAACAGTATAGTTTTTGCTTCTCACTTATTTCCCTAAAAGGACCCTAGATAATGCAAAAGTGAGAAAATGTAGGCAGATCCATATGTTTTCCACTTCATATTCAGAGTGCATTTATTTGAAACTGTTTATAGAGGCTTTTAGCCACAGATAATATTTTTTCTACTGGTTTTGTATTACTCTTGAGTAGTTCAATAGATTTAATATTGTGAAGATAGAAATAAGGCAAATTTAAAATTATCATGTTCATGTTCACAAAGTTCATAACTGCAGACTCTCAAACCCATACTTGAATCACACAAAACAATGTCCATACCTGAAAGAGAGAAATCCCCTTTCTGGCTTTCGCTTTCTCTGATTAGAAAGGCACCCGTCTGATTTTCTGAATATAATAGTTGTTTTTCTGCATCTGCTCTTTTGATTGCTCCAAAGAACCACCTAAAAACAGAGATATATAAACTTTAATTAACCAATCAACATTCATTTTTTAGGAGCAAGAAGCCTAGCAAGATAGTATTATAACATCAAAAACTTTTGATATTCTTTAGTGAAACTATCACAAGCATAATGGTAGCTTCTGACATTTGAGATGACTTTTCAGAATATCTGTAATCTGCACCAGAATTCATAAAAGAAAATTACAAAGCAGGAATTTGACTGATGCCAGCTGCTATGCCCCTTCTCACACCTGCCTTCCGTTTGAGAGGTCCTGTGCCTTCCCTCATTTTTTTTTATTTATTTCAGCATAATATGGGGGTACAGATGTTTAGGTTACGTGTGTTGTCCTTGCCCCCCCCAGTACAAGTTTCAAATATGTCCATCCTATTGCGTGGTGCACATTGCACTCTTTGTGTATGCATTTACCCGTCCCCTCCTCCCTCCTCCCCCCTCCCCCCTGCCCAACATCCAATAGATGTTATTCTTATATGTGCACTTACGTGTTGATCAGTTAATACCAGTTTGATGGTGAGTACATGTGGTGCTTGTTTTTCCGTTCTTGGGATACCTCACTTACTAGAATGTGTTTCAGCCCTTTCCAGGAGTATATAAGAGGTGCTATATCACCATTGTTTCTTAAAGCTGAACAGTACTCCATGGTACACATATACCATGGTTTATTAATCCACTCATGTATTGATGGACACTTGGGTTGTTTCCACATCTTTGCAATTGTGAATTGTGCTGCTATGAA
>CAUYSK010077118.1:0-22751 GCA_963575035.1 Avahi laniger | reverse complement strand
GATTCTTATAGACAAGAAAAAGGCTCTAAATAATAAGTGAAGAATGAAGGAATAAGTAGAGCAACTCGGTTGTCAATAAGCAAAGCACAGGTCTTGATGTGGAACTTTCCTGCCGGCCTCCTCCTTGAGAAGGGCTATTAGCACTGCTCAGGTTGCCCCTATTAAAGCCACTTGATATATCCATACGAAACTTCAGGTCATCTCATATTTTTTTCAGGAATGTGCAAGATGTTTTTAAGTGACATTTTCAAAATACTCTCATGCTCTGGTGATATCATACAGGATACAACCACCACTGGTACTCCTGTCACCACCGCACAAAGTATCTACGCAAGGGCCTGCGATCTGGGTCCTACGTGAAAAAAAAGGCATGTCAAGTTGGCCGTTGATTAATAATTCTTTCAGTATCTATTATGTGCTAGGCACCAAGCTTGTGATACCATTAAAAAGATAAGTAGCCCATGCCCCTAGCCGTAACTAGTGTTACAGTAGCTAAATAAACAACCTATTGGAAGATCACAAAGGCACAGGCCATTAACAGTGCCCAGGAGATATCCGTGCTGAATAACAGAGATTAACAGGAGTTCTTGAAGCCTAGGAATAGTAAGTGGGGAGAGTCAGAGAAGTGACCTGACCTTTCTGGTAGATCTCAAAGCGTCTCGTTTCCTTTTGCCTCTCTTGTGCATTTATCTCAGTGTAGTAGCACCTGCCTACCTGTGTCTCCCTGTCTGAAATGTAAGCTTCTCAGGCCCGTGCTTTTATGACCCCAGCTCCTACGGCAGTGTCTGGCACATAGGAGATGCAAAAAAGCTTTTTTCAATTAATGTTGTGGTGGAAAGAATAAGCTCAGGACAGCAAGTAATTTGGTATGAATGAAGTAAAACACGTATATGCTATTATTTTTCCACACAAGGAATATCTAAGGAAGACAGACTTGGGGACAGAAAGGAGGAAGATTAGTCTGGTTTGGTGTTCGGGAGGAGGTCCAAGTGGAACCGTGGGTCCCAGCAAAGAGGATGAGACTTTGGACTCATCTATCTGAGGTTGTACCACACTCAACCTCCTCCACACCTCCTGAATAAAAACCAGCTGGAGGAGCAGAAAAGCCACCAACCGATCCCCCCACCACGGATGCAGTCACGTATTCACTTAACAAACACTGCTCAAGGGCCTCTTGGGTGCTACGCTGTCAGAAAATAAACGATTAATACATGACACATCATCAGGGGTACAGTACCTTAAAAACACGTAAAAGGAGATCGCAAGCAGAGCGCGGCAGTTCGACTGAGTTAGCGAGACAGAGACTGGAGTCTGGGAGGCTGAGGTGACTGGAATTTGCACAGGAGAGTAGCAGAGGGGAGGACACAAGAGAAAGAGCTCCAGAAATTGCACAGAGGGTCCCTTTGAGTCTGTGGCTGCACATTGGTCTGCACACGTGTAGGAATAAAACCTGTGAGACCAGTCGAGAACAATTTGATGAGCAATTGGAAGAGCAAAAGCTAGCAGGGAGCTGTCGGGGGAGATGCAGCACTCACAGGGCAGGGGGAGGCTGCCTTTGACCACAGCGCCTTCAGCAGGGACGGTGTTCCCAGCACGTTTGAATTCCGTACCTGCACTTTTGCTTCTCTTGCAGCAACTCAGGGCTGACACCTCCCTACTCACCTGCACTTCTGCAAAAGCTTCACCCGCTCACAGAGACAAGTCCCTCCTGGTTTGACCCAGTCTGGACCCTGGCTGCCACTTGTGGAGTTGTTTTTTAAATAATTCCCTGCCTTCTAGGATCTTCTCAAATCCACTATTCCTTTCCAACTCACATCAGTCCTCTGGCTTTTAGGATGAGTTGACAAGCAGGGGTTCCCGGGGTGTCCGAGTAGCCAGAATGAGCAGAGAATGCACAAGAGGAGCTGAAGGCAGACAGCCAGGGCAACTCTGTGCAGCCGGCACAGAGAAGAGAGAGAAATGGTTCCACCTGCTGAAGAAGGATGATCAGCTTCAAGGAAAGGGTTTGTTTTAGATCAAGGAAGACTTGAGGTGTGTGAAAGCAAGAGAAAGGAAGAGTCGAGTGAAAAGTATTAAAGGAACAGTAGCAGAGGGGAATTGACAGAGAATAACTCAATTTCTCATCTATAAAACTGCTACGGCACAACCTCACAGAGCTGTTTGTGGATGCAACACATTACTACAGGAAATCTTCTAACACAATCCTTCAGATATTCGAGATGCTCAGAAATGATTTACTTTTGCCCTTCTCTTCCCCTTGAAACTATTCACACTTAAGTATATTAAGGAATGAGATAGTGGAGTATTCTAAAGTAATTTTTAGACACCAAGGAAAAAGTTTATAGTCTCTTATAAGATTTTTCTTTTTTAGAGATGGGGTCTCACTATGCTGCCCAGGCTAGACTCAAACTCCTGGGCTCAAATGATCTTCCTGCCTTAGCTTCCTTAGTAGCTGAGAGTATAGGCAAACGCCACCACGCCTGGTTTAAAATCTATTATGCCGCTACCATGACAACCCCTCTGGGCAGCGTCCCTGGGGTTGCAAGGTAACCCAATGCAAGGAGAATGAAGCTTTACGGATGACTGCTTGTGGGATCTCAGTGTGTATGCTTCTCTCACAAGACCGTACCAGGCAATGCCCAGGCTTAGCCCAAAGCAACAGACTTTGCTTAAAGGTTATCTGAGTCACAAGCCCCTCTCTGCACTGTGGCATTTGTGAGAAACCCTCCCCGTTCAGCCTCCTCTTCGATCCCTCTAAGCAGCCCACATTTCAAAATAAACAACAGAAGCATTATCAAGAAAGGGATCTAGTCCACACAGCCCTCAGACCAGGTGCAGGGAGCACCGCCTTCAAGGGTCCCATCTGATGACCTTAGACTTCTCCTATTGTTCACGCGTGGAGCACCTGACAATCCACAGAGACTGCCGATTAGCGCCGGCAGATTCCCATGGAGAACAGTCGACTCAGAACCAAGACGTGTGCTTAGTTCTTTATCAATTTGAGGCCAAAGACTCCTTTGAAAATCTAAGGAATTACCTGAATCCTTCTTCCCCAGAACACCTGACATGCACAGAAGCTTGGCATGTAACTTGAGGGACTTCAGTTGCTCTCAAAGGACCAGCCTCAGACTCCAGGTCCAACATGCCTCAACGTCCAGCAAGGCAGAGATTACATAAATTCTAAAATCCAAGCACTATAAATCCATGCCTGAGATCAAAAAAGGAGACTATAAAACACTTTTAGATAAAAACAAAATAGTAAAAACATTATCCAAGAGAACAAAAAGAAAGGGAATACAAGCTAAGCTATGTGCATACTATAGCTTGCCCAATTCCACTGAAGCATCTCTGTTTCTCTGCCTTCCTAATCAAAGACTTACTTCATATTTGAATGCAGCTGCCAAGGGATTCCTGAAATCCATGGGAAATGATGAAGACCAGGCGCTCCTGTTCTGTCCTAGCACACAGAAATGGAGCACAGCCTATGATAACAGGGCTTTCTCCAGAGTCCTCTCCTACCCGGACAGGATTTTTAATGAAGCAACAACCTTAAATGCTGGTCTCTCTAAATCTTAGCCTGGTTAGAAGAGAGCAAGGCAGATAAAATAATTCACAGTTTGTCTAGTGGAATAAATCTTAATATTAAGATTCTTTTAATTGGATTCACTAAAGGGAGAAAACCAACTTAGCATCTTTCCCCAGCAACTTGTTTTGCCCGTGAGGAAGGAAGGAGTCACTAAAGCAGTGGTCCCAAACCCTGGGTAGATCACCTGGGGTACGGAACAAAATGGCACAATGGACCAGTGGGTGTGATGACCATCAGGGCTTCTTATCAGCCAACTGTTTCTAGAGAGGGTCCCAAATACGGTAGGGTCTGCCAACTTTACAAGAAAACATCTGCTCCTCCACATGTAAGTCATTCAAATTCTTTTCAGCTCAGTGTCCTCTCTTGTCTAGCACCATTCATGTAACAATAAAATCTCTTTAAAAACCTGTGACAATAAAATCTCTTAAAAAACCAGCCTCGCGAAAGGACACGCCTCCAATTCTGGCCTGAGTGAGGCAAAGTCATAACATGTAACCAAAATGTTTGTACCCCATAATATCCCGAAATAAAAAAAAAAAACAGCCTCACATGGGGCCTCGCTGCTGCCATTTTATATTTTGTTAACTCTTCTCCTGATCTGACGCATGCTCCCCAAACATGCTGGACTGCTACAGGCCGGTGGCAATAAACCCCTTGGAAGCTCCCCACTCATCTCAGAGATTCTGGCTCAGGAGCCCAGTGCAGTTTTGTTCAGCACCCGAGGTGACCTACCCAGGGTTTGGGGCCACTGCTTTAGCGCCTCCTTCCTTCCTCACGTGCAGAACTGACGCCGTTCAGCTTGAGCTCCTCAAATACCCTTGTGGTCATCTCAACATATCACTTCCCAAGCAGATCTCTCAGTACCCCCGATCTACTCTGAGATGTCAGAAGAAAACGTGTGTTTCCTTCCTTCTCCCCACCAATGCCGGCACCTCAACTCTACGAGTTATAGCCTTAGTGAGAAAGAGATCATCTTCACACTGAAAGCCCCGACTTAAGCATTATACAAGGTTTCCATGTAACAAAAATTTTTCTACCCCCTTAATACTTTGAAATTAAAAAAAAGAAAAAAGAGATCATCCTGTGATGGTCATTGCAGCACTTCATTATATTTGATTTCAGGACACAATAGCTGTTAAGTGTCCATAGAAATAGGAGAGCATTTGGACCAAGTAAGACAAAGACGTGCCCTCTGCCACTCCCCGTTTCCCAGTGTGTTCTCTCTACCATCCCGCAGGGGCTTCCGAGTCAACGAAAGCCCAATTCTTGGCTTCTCCACTTCTGTGTGGACTCTTTCAAATCTGTAACATAGACAATGGGCTTGAAAGCCACAGATTCCAGGAGACTTAAGAGAGAAAAATGTTTTGTAACTGTTGTTGCTGTTGTTGTCTGCTGCGTGTTTTTATTGGAATTCCAAAAATTTGCCCGTGACTAGCAAGAGCAAAGCCCAGGGAACTGAAACACAGAATGTGCTCTGTAGGGCTAGAGAGGGTGCAGGAAGGAATGCAGATTTTTCCCAAGCAACAGGTGATTAAAAAAAAAAAAAGAATCTAACCAACTAGCACAGCAGGAGGTCTAAATTATGTATGTCTAGACATTACATCTTGCCCCCCGCCCACAACGTTGTCAAATCCTTGCGAGGAGGAGTTAGAAACACCAATACAGGGCTGGAGATATATGAGGAAAATGAACTTGAGACCAATTCGCATTCGAAACATTAGGCTAGAAATGACAGCAAGTGCATTTAGGGTTTAAACAAAGAAAGGCTCAGACAGTCTCCAGAGGGTACAGCAGGGTGACCAAAAGTTCTTGTGTCACAGGGAGGGAGATGAAAGTAGCTGAGTGAGGACGCCTTGAAGTTGGGACAAAAAGAGCAGACATTCACCGGAGAGCAGAGTGGGGACAAACGCTCCGGCAGAAGATGCAGCAGGGATGGAAGCCCACGGAGATCCAGCAGACGCGCCAACACAGACACATTCAGCCCAAAACCTCAGCATAGGTCCTGCCAGGAACACAAGCTTCAAAATAGCAAGTCACACAATTTTGGTTAATAGTTTTAAAGGGAAGAGATGTGGGGCAGGTAGTGTCTACCCTGAGACCACACTTAGATTTAACACAAAGCAAGACCCGTTCCAAGTTTTAGTTAAAATCAGAATCTTCGCTCGCAACTGACCAGTGGGCGTGACGACCAGCAAAGGCAGATGCGCAGGGCAGAGGAAAGACCCTCCCAGGAGGGCAGTGAGTTCAGGAGGTAGCGTTAAGCACCAGGGAGTCGGTCAGGGGAGTGAAAGAATCCCTCTCAGGCAGAAAGCCTACCTTCAGATCAAGAAGTATGCCGATCCTCAGCACCAGATTGGATTCTTCTCAGGATGATTGAAGAAACGACAGGGAATGACCCCAAAAGCCAGCAAATCCAGTTCTCGTTACACTTTAGTGGGCCACAGTCAAGGCCTATCAGTGCTAAAACTCCTTGAGAGTCCCAGCAAAACATTGCTGCCTTAGACTTTTGACAGTTTTTGTCAATGTCAACCATTGTCAACTAGCCCATCTCCAGAGTGAGTGTACACAAAGCATGTTTCTTTCTGAGGCCACATGCAGGAAAGCCTAACTCCCGTTCCACAGGCAGACTTGGAAACTGTGAGGATGCAGCCACACGCAGCCACACGCAGGGCCCTGTCAAAGAGGGAGAAGCAGGAGCCTTCTGCCTCCACCGTCCTGTGACATGGGGGAACACGAACGACACTCGTGAGGGCCTTGGTCAGTATATGCTTCTTTTTCCTTCAGAAAGAGGGAAATCTGCTGCAAGTTGGCAAAGGAAAAAAACGTGCTGCACAAGAGGATTGCAATCAGCCTGGGCTGCTCCGCGGGGCGACACTGCTCACCCGCTAGTGACACTGCGCCAGGCAGACAGGTGCCTCCAGCACACAGCCTGGGAGTGTACTGCTGTCTGCTGAAAGGAAACGGCATCTAAATGTTGAGGTAGGATCATGATGCTACACATAAAATGTGTCCATGAATCCCTTCCAAAGAAGGAGAATGAGAAGGTGAAGAAAATGGACAAGGAGGAGGAGGAGGAGGAGGAAGAAAGAAATGGATCTTTCTTCCATTTGTATTTGTTAGAACTGCTATCCTCATTAAATTATTTAGACATAACAAAAGTATGTTTTCAAATGTATATTTGACTTGGTCCCCCTTCGGCCATCAACCTGATAATTATTAATAAAATTATCAGGGCCCATTTTTACCTAATATCAAGGTGCAACCAATGCAATAAAGTGCACGTTCTTGCATTCTTTATCTCTGCTTAACAGAGGAGAAAATTCTGTTTTAAACAGGATGTGTGCAGGATAAATTTTGTTTTTAAACTGAAATAACAAGAAGCTTTAAAGTAAATCAGACACTGTAAAGTAATTTTACAATGCTTTGGAAAGAGCCCAAGATTGTGGGCTCTTAAATAGGTTCTCCCTGGTAAATGGAGCTGCCACCCTCTCTTGGAACAATAAGTCTATTCCCTTAATAACTTCAAGAAATACCCACCAAAACTGATTTTAGTCTGATAAGAAAAAAAGTGGAAATATGTTCAGATCTTTGAATTGTTTTAAACTCACTGTAGGAAAGTTCTTTTTAAGACACATTGTTCAAGTTCTAGTCCCAGTGCTTTAGGTCCTACGGCGCTCCGAGCAGACCAGTTGCCTTGCCCTCCCAGCACAGGGTTTGCCTGCCCCAGCCTTCATGCTTCTGCACACATTTTAGCACCTTTACCTGGGAGACTAGCACAGCATTAGTATACAGTTGCTCATGGTGTACTTTGAATGTCTGCTGTTTCTTTTTCGAAACATTTAATAGCTCTGCTTTGTCCATAGAATTAGAGTTCGAATTCTTCAGCCTGATTGTCAAGAGTCTCTATAATCTGACCTCAATTCGTTGTAATCAACATCAACTCTTGAAGTTAAAGTACTTTTCATTTATTTTATTTTCCACAATTAAATTAAAACTGATTTGAATCCCCAAATGTGTGATTAGCAGGAACTATATATTTATCCTCCTAGAGGCTCTCTCTTATCCTCCTATAGGTCATCCAAGAACTTCAGGGTCTTATGCAGTCCAAAAAAAAGGTCCCTCTAACATTCACTCCCAAGTGGATCCAAGACTCCAAGAGCCCTGGTGTCTCTTAAACCACCGCTGCTGGCATTGTCACGTCTCTGCCACCCAGGACTGCCATGGAATGCGGTCCTCCCTCTGTCCAAAGCAAAGGCTGACTTATCCCATCTCCTAGCACAGGTTGGCAGAGACTTTTGAAGTTAGATGCCACCTCTGTATGCCTCCATCTCCTTAAAGTCACACGTGCTTCAAAAGTTTTTCACTATATTTATCACATTGTAGCCAAAGGGCCCATCCTCACCATTAAATGAATGTCCATTCTTCTCTGAGCCCAGCTGCCCCAAAGACATGTTTGGAGTCTATCCGTCAGGGATTCCTGATCACTGAGGTCCCATTTCAGAAGCGCCACCATAAGTGTTGAGTCGCTTACCTTTTTGACTCCCAAATCAACAAAACTCATTCTGCTCTCTTCTCAACTAAGGTGGTCTGATTGCCTCTAAAGGTAAGTGTAATGAAGGCAAATTCTAGAAACTAAAAGTGTACATTTACCCTCTTAGGAGGTGACTTGTCAATGAGTCATGTCCCAGAGAAAAAGAAGACAGACTCTTGGGTGCTTCTCCTTTTCACCACTGTACAGAAAGCCCTGACCAGTGTCATAAGACAAGAAAAAGAAATAAAGAGCATATAAATTTGAAAAGATGAATAAAAACAGTCTTTATTCACAGGTGACATAATTGTTTACAAAGAAAATCTCAAATAATCTACAAAAAAGCTACTAGAACTAATAAGGGAGCTAGCAAATTCACAAGCTGATTTTTAAAAAGCAATTGTGCTGGCCTAGTATTGTGACTCATGCCTATAATCCCAGCACTTTAGGATGCCAAGGTGGGAAGATTGCTTGAACCCTGGGTAACATGGCAAGACCCCATCTCTACAAAAAATTTTAAAGATTGGCTATGTGTGGTGGCACACACCTGTAGTCCCAGCTACTGGGGAGCCTGAGGTGGGAAGATCACCTGAACCCTGGAATTTGAGATTGCAGTGAACTATGATAACACCACTGTATCAAAGCCTGGGAGACAGAGTGGGGCCCTGTTAAAAAAAAAAAAACATATTTCCATATACTAGCAAGAAACAATTAGAAGTTGAAATTTAAAGGTTTTTTTGGCTTTTTTTATTTTTTGAGACAAAGTCTCACTCTGTCACCCGGGGTAGAGTGCAGTGGTGCCATCATTGCTCACTACAACCTCAAACTCCTGGGCTCAAGCAATTCTCCTGCCTCAGACTCCCAAGTAGCTGGGATTTCAGGCTTGAGCCACCACGCCCGGCTAATTTTTCTATTTTTTGTAGAGATGGAGTCTCATTCTTGCTCAGGCTGGTCTCAAACTCTTGAGCTCAAGAAATCCTCCCACCTGTGCCCCCCAGAATGCTAGGATTATAGACGTGAGCCACTGCATCCGGCCAGAAGTTGAAATTTAAAATATAATGCCATTTTCAGTAGCATAATAAAACATGAAATATTCACCACATGTACTTGCCATCAAGTTAGTATTAACTGATCAACACTTATGTGCACATACGGTAGTAACATTCATCAGGTGTCAGGCGGGTGGGAGGGGGAGGAAGGGATGGGTAGTTTCACACCTAATGGGTGCGGTGCCCACTGTCTGGGAGAATGGACATGCTTGTAGTTCTGACTCAGGAGGGGCAAAGGCAATATATGTAACCTAAACATTTGTACTCCCATAATATTCTGAAAATAAATAAATAAATAAATAAATAAATAAATAGAAAGAAAACATGAAATATTTGGGGATAAATCTAGCAAAGTATTGCAATATTTAAATATTGTAAAATCAAAGGAGTCCTAAATAAATGGAGAGAGCTGATCATGGATCAAAAGCCTCAATATTATTAAAGTTGTCAATTCTCCCAAATTGGTTATAGACTTAATTCAATCTCATTGTTAATCTCCACAGACTTTCTTGAAGGAATTGACCAACTGATGATACAATTTATATGGAAAAAGCAAAAGACCTAGAGTAGCCAATATAAGTTTTGATAAAGAAGAACAAAACTTATTATAATTCTGTAGTATTTAAGACAGTGGGTTATTGATTCCAGACAACTTACACTTGAACAAAATGTAAAATCCAGACCCACACATATATCATCAACTGATTTTTTGACAAACATGCCAATATAATTAAATGGAGAAAAGAGAGTCCTGTCAACAAACAGTGTTGGAAAGATTGAACAACCATGTGTAAAAACAGTAAACCTCAACCAATATACAAAAATTAACCCAAATTAGACTACAGATCAAATGTAAAACCTAAATTTATAAAATTTCTAGAAGAAAAGAGAGAAAAAAAATTTGTAAGTTTTGATTAGGCAAAGATTTCTTAGGGCACAAAAATCCAAACAATAAAAATATTAATAAATAGAACATTATCAAAACTTAAAACTTACATTCTCCAAAAGATATCATTAAGAAATAAAATGGGGCCAGGCACGATGGCTCACATAGGAAGCTGAGGTGGGAGGATCGCTTGAGCCCAAGGTTACAGTGATCTATGATTGTGCCACTGCACTCCAGCCTGGGTGACAGAGCAAGACCTTGTCTCAAAAAAATAAAAAAGAAAAGAAATGATACAGCCAGAGCCGTATCAAAGAAAGCTAGCTGAAACAGATGGTTTAAATAAAATCCAGAGTTTCGTATAACATGAAAATGACCAGATTTCAATTGAAAATCTTTCATCACACCAAGAACTAGTAAGATCTCAATCTGAATAAAGACAATTGATAGAGACCAACACCAAGAGAACAGAGATGTTAAAATTATCCGACCAAGATTTTAAAGCAGTCACGATAAAACTATTTAATGAATATATACCAACATGATTGAAACAAATGAAATTATATAAAGGCTCAGAAAATAAGTCAAAGGTTGCAGCAAAGAAATAGAAGATAAAAAGAAGAACCAAAGGGGAATTTTGACCTGAAAAATACAGTAACAACAACAAAAAGCCCAATGGATGGACTCATCAGCAGAACAGAGAAGAAAGAGAAAAAAATCAGGGAACTAGAAAATAGAACAATAGAAATTATCAAATCTAAACAACAGAGAGAAAATAGACTAAAAAAAATAATAAAATCAATAGTTTCCAGTCTCAGGGACCTAAGGGATTATAAATGATGAGCTAATGTTCATGTAGTCAGAGTCCTAGAAGAAGAAGAGTAAGAAGACAAGGCTGAAAAATTAATGGAAAGATTAGTAACTGAAAACTTCCTACATTTGTCAAGGGACATTAATATACAGATTCAAAAAGCTGAGCAAACCCCCAAGGAAACTATCATTAGAGTGAATAGACAGCCCACAGGATGGGAAAAAATATTTGCTCTCGAATTTGCTTTCTGTCTAACATCATTTCGATAGTCTAAAATACATATAAAATAAACAGCAAGTAATAAATCATTAGCAAAAAAATAGAGTGAGAAATGTGCATTAAAATGATATATAACGTAACCACATTTTTTAAGAATGTATTCCAATATCAAACAGCAAATTTCAATGATGCTAAAACCACAATTACTTTTGCACCAACCTAACATAATTGGCAATTTATTCATCTTTTTATCCAACCAGTCTGTGAACTTCTCTAGGATCATCTTTTATTCCCATTGCCCAGCACAGTGCAAAGCTAATAGCAGGTGTCAGTGAGTGAATAAATGAATGAATGGTGTGAATTCTCTGTACCGGGATTGACTGTCAAGGGAGTTATTTTGGCTGAATGGGTCTTTTAGATCATTAGATCATTGCCCCAACACCTATAAATCAAAACAGCCAACACATTTATTCTCAAGCCCCACTGAAGGTAGTGCGTAATAATAACTATAGATTAAGTCTCAGTATATGATTTCTAAAATTTTAACACTAATATTTTTTAAAGATTTTGCTTTTACATTTAAACAAGTGAACAGTAATTCATTTATTTTAATTCACTAAGTTCAAAGAAGAAAGAAGCTAATTATGTGTCCACTTGGACATTACTTAGTACTTACCTCACAATATGGTAAAAACAAGCTCTGTGACCTTCCAATGTAAGGCAAAAAAGGGCAACAGCTACTCATGTGGCATGTCCATGGCAGCAGGACTGTTGTATTTATTTCTAGGATCTAGAATAATGCTTGGAAATGAATGAATAAATAGATGAGTTAACAACATCTCATGTATCCTTCTTAAGGCTAATTCAGTCTCAGTAAAATGAGTGTAGGAGCATAGCTGAAAAAAGGAAAAGATAAACCATTTTCCATAGTAGTATATATATCTGATGGTGATGTTATCATTATGGTTTATAAATAGAATTCCCATTTTCCAAAAGGTGTCCTCTAAAGCTTCCTGTTCAATAAAGTGAATATTTTATAACCGAATGAACTTGGGCCACGATAGAAAATGAGCAAGCAGGGTGTTTTTTAGAATATCTGTGGAATAAATGTTTTAGCTCAGGCCAAGCTATTCAAGGCATGATTGAATACCTTGAATTCCAATCAAGTTTACAAAAGAGAGGTCAGTTTGGAAACCTCTGTCGGAATTAGTTGCTTCTCTGAAGGTCCTTGTATGTAACCGGCAGAATACGACAAGGGCACAAGGGGAATGAGAAGGAGAAAAGCCACACATGAAAAGAAATGTGGTAAGGACATGTGTAAGTTATAGGGTTTTAATGTTATTTTATAATTAAACATTTGGCCAAACATTTGATAAGACATCAAATGAAATTATGAAAAGGTAAAATAGCAGAAAATAATCCATTAAAGATGCCCAAATTAGAACTGCTAAATTAGTTATTTCCAGAATCTGCTTATCTCGCATATGGAAAAAAAAAAAAAGCTGTGTGATTATGGGGGTGGAGGCAGATTAGTAGATTCTCATAGTTTACCATGTAAGCTGTGTTGATTAGTTTGCAACTGCTGATAATGGCACAAAAATGTGCATTAATGCTGTGAAGTAGTCCATGAAACTGCTACAATGTCATTTCTTGGCATCAATCTGTAAATGCAGAAATTTACATTTAATCAGATTTGCTAGCAATTTTTTTCCCCACTGTAAATCCCTCGTAATCTTTCTTTAGCTAAGTTAATCATATCTGCCCAGGCTGTGTGCAGTTGAGGTAATTATCCAAAGAATCTTGGCCTTAAAAACCACTTTGATCTATGATGTTCATATTTCTAAATGAACACTTTTATTTTTTTTCGTCTGAATCTTCTGTTGAGTCAAATATCCATTTTATTATTTCTGTGAGGACAAGTTTTTGAATACCTAAAGTATTATATGTTGCATTTATTAGGTAGATATGTTTTGTTTAAGTAGGAATTCTTTTAACAACTGGATTTAGAAATGTTTCAATTGCATAGAAACTACATTTTAACTGTTATATTCAAAAGACCTATCTTAGATTATTATGGCTACAAAATTTATAATTTGAAGATCATAACAGATTTGAAAGAATCAGTAAAGTTAAAATTCGAAATGGGGTAGAAGAAGAAATAGGATGGCCCATCCTTTTCTGAAGGGCATTAAAGGAATTTCTCTACTTTGGAATAGGTGAAAACTATTTCAACTAATCATTGGACCATTGGGCCCTTCCATTAGGTCTGGAAAGAAAAGAAGTAAAGGAGTGATAAGGGGTTCCTTCTTCCTTCCTTCCCCATATCCAAATTTGAATTAAATGGAAAATATTAGCTGGGTTTACAGAAACAAATGGATTTATTGGTCTTTATTGAATTAACTGATCAGTATAGTAAAACTGTAATCAATCAATAATCGTTTCAGCGATACCAATGTCTTGTCATATTTTGTTTGACTAACTGACTCTTAGAATCCAAGATTCTTGTCTTGAAAGGAGCTTAGAGATAATCTAGCCCAAACCTTCCATTTTACATGTTAGGAAATTAAATTTCAAACATGTTAGTTGTCTAATCTATTCATAAAAGCCTGAGGAGTCTCATTACTTTCACTTTCAATTCAGTCAAAATTGAAATGGTGTTGTTATAGGAAATAGCAACTAGGTTTCAAGCTATTAAAGCATATTTGTTTTTACATTTATCAGTCTTATTCTTTTCTTCCCACCAGAGAATGTTTATTTCCAACAGCCCATGTGTGCCCCATATGGATGCAAGATACAACTTTTCCACATTACTTCTAATTATAAGGGGTGAGGACTCTAGGTCTTGCCTCCTGGTTGGGATATACCCAATATTTTGAAACAGAGTGCCCAGACTGAGTTCCTAGGCAAAGTTTACTTCCCACAATGGAAACCAATTTTCATGAACCTGGCTTTTAGGACTCAGTTAAGCCAATCAGAATTAGACTATAGTTAAAGTCATTCCAGTTAAGAGATATGGCAGCATTTACCAATTCTACATGGTCATAAGAATCATCGGGGATCCTTGTTAGGGATACAGATTCTCTGTCTGAAGATTCTGAATCATTAGGTCTGATTTGATACATTCGGCAAGGTTGAGAAGCATTAAAGTACAGCATGTGAGCTAACTGAGACAAGGCAGGCACGGCAGAGCATAGATGGCTGTATCAGGAAGCAAAAGTTTAAAAGGCAAGATCTAAACAGAAGCAGATCAGACACAAAGGCAGAGGATCTTGGTCTTATTGGTCAGAGTGTGCTCTGAAATTGAGGTCATTGGATGACATTAGTGGCTTTGAGAATAAGCTCAGTGCTCCAGAATCTCCCACTTGGTGCTTGCTCTAGAATTGTCTAACTGAGGTTTACTTTGATATGTCAAACTAAAAGTCCTTGTGGGTCTTAATATTCCTAATGCCTGATATCCGCTGTCTGGCATCATTGTCACTTGATACATATTGCTGGAATTAAAATAAGAAGGATTCCATAGGGATGGTGAAGAAATCTTAAACAGAGAAATTCTTTCCATTAGAGATGATTTAGAGAGTTTTGTTTGTTTGTTTTGTCATTGGCTGAGATGTCTTTAATGATGGCAGGACAACCTCATTTTCTCAAGTACTTCAGTCTCTGAATCTTGTGGGAAAGACATGCCTTTGGTGTGACAGGAGCTCTGTAAAGGTGTTCGTGCTCTCACGTGGTCCAGAGCTTGCTATTAAATTCTCGACAACATCACATAAGTCATCCCCTCAGGCCTTTTTTTCCCTGGTGGAAAGGACTTGGTAAATTATTTTAACCTTTCTGTGCCTCAGCTTCCTCCTTGTAATATAGCAATAATAATTATGACTACCTCAAAGAGTTCTTGTAAAAAAATGAATTATTAATGTAAAATGTGCAGAATAGTGCCTGGCAACAAATGCTCAATAAATTGTTACCTATTCTTATTACTGTCCATTAAGAATGAGAATAGTTACAATGCTAAGGTTAAAAAAGGAAAGAATCACTGGACTATTTGGAAGATCGATGACAATTGTGGCCCTAATTTATATTCTCCCCATATCCAGCTCTCTGCAATGTGTCTTGGCAACTCCTCGAGAGATGGAGGCTATTTTTCCAACCCTTGAATCTGGGCTGTCCTTGTGACCAATGAAATGAAGAAGGCATAAAGAGCCACTTCCTGGCCTAATTCTCTGCAGGCCTTGCTGGAGAGTGAGAAACCACATGAATGACAGAGATGAGTCATTTCAGCTGAGACCACTCTAGAGCAGCCCAGACCAGAAAACCTGTGTTGAATTGGGATAAAATAGACGGCCTATAGAATTGTGAGCTAAATAAATCATCATTGGTTTAAGCCTCTAAATTTTGGGGTGGTTGTTTAATGCAAAAATAGCTACCCAATAAAAGCTATAACTAAAGGTAAGGGACAGACATTAAGTGACCAATATTTGCTTATTTGCTACTCTTAGCCACCTACTAGCAGTTGGCTAATTCTATAGAACAAATTATCCTAGAATTTTCAACTTTAGATCTTAAAACTCTCATAGTGGAAAAAATTCTTCAGTTTACAGATAAAAGAAACTGAGATCCAAAAAGATTAAGTGATATTTCTATTTTTAGCTCTCTGAGGTATTTGCAAATTCTTTTCCACAGAGGTTGCACTAATAGAAATACCATTCTATCCAGCAATAGCACTATTAGGCATCTATCCAAAATTGCAAAAAACACTCTTTGATAAAGACATCTGCACCCAAATGTTTATGGCAGCACAATTCACTATTGCAAGAATGTGGAAACAACCCAAGTGCCCGTCAATCCATGAGTGGATTATTAAAATTTGGTAGATGTATACAATGGAATATTACTCAATCATAAGAAACAACAGTGATCTAGCACCTCTTATACTTTCCTGGACTAAACTTAAGCCCATTATCCAAAGTGAGGTACAGCAAGATCAGAAGAATAGGCTCCACTTGTACTTGCCATCACATTGGTACTAACTGACAAGCACTAGGGTGCTCACATGTCAGAAATACTCTCCAGGGATTAGGGGGATGGGGGGTAAACCTGCAACTAAAGGATGCGGGGAGCATTGTAGAGGGGAAGGACACACCTCTAACCCTCACTTGGGTGAGGCAAAGACATAAAGTGTAACCATAATGTTTGTACCCTCATAATACCCTGAAATTAAAAAATAAATAAATAAATAAATAAATAAACACTACAAATAACATCTTTTGTAGCAAGACAACATTTACTCAAAGATCTGCAATTCCCTTCGTTCAAATACCACTTCATTTTCTTCTCTTTAAATTGAAGTAAAATCTAATAAAATACTTTTATAGTGAAAATAGTAGGTGTCAATAATCCTATTTTTATTGCAGGAAATTTCTCTGTTGATCTCTGCGTGCACTGTTTGCAGTTCCCTGTCTGGGGCGCGGGCCGTCCGGGCGGGCATGCTTACTGGGGGCATTGGATCCAGGGGAGCTCAAAACGTTTTTTTCTTTTTCTGCATTATTTTCATTCTTTATCATAAACAGGCTTCATTTTTACCAAATCAATACAATGTGGGAAAACTGAATAAATAAAAAGGAATAAAAGGCTTAAAAATTAAGACAGATAATGTTTTATAATATTATAGTTTTGAGGTTTTAGGGAGGTTCCCCCATATTTTGTCCTGGTGGATAAGGAAAACTTCCCCTTGTAGACCCACTAGCATGGGGGTTACAATTTCCTTCTCGACCCAGCACGTTCTCCTGGGTTGCTTGTGAATCGTCTAGGCCCACCCCAGGAGGCTTCCCCAAGGAAGCAATGGAGAGTTGTAAGGCTGTAGTGATGTGACCCGAGCTCAGCAGCTAAAGGAGCTGGAGCTAACATTCAAGTGTTGGCCTGCAAATACCCTTACAAGTTGACCAATCAGTTATTTCCAGAATCATGCTGCCTAATGACTACCAGACCTGCAGAAAGCATTTCTTCCTCAGGTGTCTGGTGGTCGAGCGGGGAGTGGTCCAGGACCCTGGGCTGGCTCTCGGCTGACCCAGTGGCCTGGGTGTGGTGACCAGGACACTCTGCCGTTGTGGCACCCCCGAGGCGTGCGCACAGGAGGAGGAAGCCGCATCATGCGGGGCTCTTTCATACCTCTGTTTGTGTCATGTATAACGGCCACCGACCAAAAGAGGCCGAGAAGGTTAAATTCATGGTCAAGTGATAGGGAACAGACGCCGCTCACGTAGCTGGGGGAGCTGCGAAGTCGTGGAGGGAAAACCCTGTATCCAGGGGGGTGCAGACTTGGTTGCTTGTGTTTACTTATGTCACTGGAATTACAAAGCCAGTTAATTTTAGTCCACACACCTCTCTTCTAGTGAGGGACCCTCAACACCCCCCTAACCCATTTACTCGAGGAGGGAAAATGCAGATGTTTCTATCTGAGAAAGTTTAGCAAGAAGTTACTCATTTCCTTAGTCTAAGAAAATGCTGATAGATTAGAGATGCGTTTCCAGATGCAGATATCCCAGGCTTGGGAAAAGAACAATCAGAAGTTTCCAGGAAGATGTGGCTTCACATATCGCCGACCAGGACAAACCGGGTGCAGACGAGGTCCCCTCGTGAGGGAGCCAGCATGCATCAGAGAGCCTCGGACACTGTAGCAGGGCTCCAGCTGGCACTGACAGTTCCAGGGGACAGCACAGAGCTTTCTGTCCCTGCTAACTTGAAGGCTGCTTTGAACCTGGGTGTCAGCAAACTGACGGGAGGCTGGGTGCACGCATGAATTCTAATCAACCGCGAGACTTTATGCGGTAGAGGTAACTCCTTCAGGCTGCAAAGATCCAGGATAGCTTCTCTGAAGAGTTCTGACAAATACACATAAAGCAGGTTCTAGAAGGTAGAGAATTTCAGACATGGGAGATGTTTCAGCGTCTTCCCCAACACACACACAACACATACACACACGCACACACACCTATATGCATACACACACACATACACACACTCACACATACACGTATACATACGTACACACACATGCACACACGCACACATACACATAACAACACATACACACATGCACATGCACACACCTACACACATACACACACACACATACACACACAGAGTTTTGGACTGAGTTTCGTTCACAGCTTTGCTATTTGTCTGCCACAGAATCTAGACTGGTCAGATTCTGTGACCCTCAGTTTCATCATCTGTGAAATGAGCACAATGTAACACAGTAACCACTTTTCGGGGTTATTGCCCAATTCTAAGGAGATGCTGTTTCCCGCCTGACTGGCCTATGGTTAGCCCTCAACCGATGGTAGCTCAGGGGTGAGCAGAGGGACATGGCAGAGATGGGAAGGGAGTGTGTGCTGAAAAACCCTCATTTGGAATCCACTATTTGCTTGGAAACTGTATTTCGTTTTCTCAGTGAATGCAGGGAATCCTTCCTTGCATTCAACTTCTGCTGTATTCTGATGCATTTAAAGGACAATTAGGCCATGACAACTCGCTGATGAATAACTGTGCTCTCTGCTAATCTTGTCACAGTAGGCACTGGCTGGAGACACAATTACTACAACATGGGTAAATAGCTACACGTTAATAACTTGCTCCCTAAAGGTGACAGAGCTGGGAAACCTGCAGCATCTCAATTCCCCGCCCTCCCAGGTCTCTCCCAGCAAAAATGAGGATCCAGCAGCAGAGCGACCCTGCTCCGATGCCGCAGCCCTGCCTCACTCTGGCGGGGGCTCCGCCCTCACTGCCCCACTCACCACTCCCAGGGCGGGGCCTCACGGCCGTTTCCAAGACCCTGGTCAGTAGATTGAAGAGTGTGGCTTACTAACAGGTGGCACTTGGAGTTTTACCCTAACCTCAAGAAGAACTTGTCTTCTGCAATGACAGTGGGCTCTATGACCGGCGCTCTGCAGGGGTGGCCTGGGACAGAAGCACTCTCGCTGCAGGGCTGCAGACATCTGCCTCCCAGGCCTCCCGCTCCAGCCTCTGGGCTCATGGTTGCCACCGGGAGGAGGCGACTCCCCACCCCTTTTCTAGGCACACGCACCTCTACTTGTATAAACATTCGTCACTGCAAATGTCACCTTTACGTTTTTAAACAATAGAATCATATTACATATAATTTTCTGTTTCTTATTTACAACATTTTAGAAGCCTTTCCTGGTCATCCACACAGGTCTACGTCACTCTGTTTAGTGGCTGCCTCATACTCTAGAGTACACGTACATTTTTATGGCTTCAAATTTTCCCTTTATAGAAAATTCTGGAATGAGCATCGTAAGCATCTCATCTATACATCCTTATCTGCATGTGAAAGCTCTTTTTTAAGGCTAAAGCTCTAGAAGTGAAATTTCTTCATCAAAAGTAAGCACATTTCACGTTTGAACAGACTGGAAACTTGTATTCCCAAGAAACTTCACATGCACCAAGCTACCCTTTCCTGGCTGCTGCAGGAGGGCCAGTTTCTCCAGGTGGAGAGACAAAACCAGCATAGTACCCAGGCCGAAATTTACATTCCCTTTGAAGTTGAGCATCTTTTCACATGCTGCTCTTCTTAATCTGTGAATTCCCTGTTAATACCCTTTGCCTATTTTTGTTTTTAACTATTTTCATTTTCCTTATTGATTTTTAGAAGTTCTTTATATATAAAGATAGATAATAAGTAGCCCCTAACCTGTTGAATATTGTGTTCCAGAAGTTTGTTATTTGTCATTTAATTTATTAGTGGTATTTTTCTCTTCTAGAAGACATTTTTAGTTTTTGGTCAAATTGTAAATATTTTACGAAAAGTGTCTAGATTATATGCTCCCCCAATATTTTATATATTATTTTAAATTTTCTCCTAATGCTTGTATTTTTAAAAATTTGGCTCTTTAATACAGGCGATTTATTTGTTGCATGGCATGAGTTAAATATTTCATTTTATCTTTCCAAATGTGTAGTCAATTGTTCCAATGATGCTTATTAGAATGCCATATTTCCCCATGGATTTGAGATGCTACTTGAATCCTAGATACAGATATAAAGTGCCACAATTCCTTGAGTCTATTGTAAAATTTACTATTCTGTTCAGTTAATCTGTTGGTTGAGCCCTGTGCTTGTATCATGGCAACAGAAAAGAAGCCAAACTCTGTAAAATAATTTAAAGGGGTTTATTCTGAGCCAAATTTGAGGACCATAACCCATAGTCACACCCAAAAAACCTTGAACAGTGGACTTGCTGTGGTTGAGTTACATTTGGTTTTATACATTTCAGGGAGACAGGGGTTACAGGTAAAGTCATAAATCAATATATTTGTTTGGCCCGAAAAGGTGGGCCGTCTCGAAGCAGGGGGACTTACAGATTACAGGTGGGTTTAAAGACTCCTTGGCTTGTAACTGGTGAAAGAAATGAAGCTTTGTCTGAAGGCTTGAATGCCCAGACAAAGAAGTCTCTTAATCAGAGACAAGCTACCAGCCATATATTTGTTGTGTAGATTGAGGACCTGCAGGTTTGTCTTGCATAGCCTTAGGCCTGTTAATGGGTTACAAAGGATGTCCCCAAGAAGGGAGGGCGCATGATGAGGCATGTCTGACCTCCCTTCTCATGGCCAGTAACTGAGTTTTAGGGCATCCCTTTGGCCAAGAGGGGGTCCATTCAGTCAGCCGGTGGGGGGAGCCTTAAGATTTTATTTTAGTTCACAATTATAAGGTTTCAATATTTTATTTACCTAATAGTGTTAGGTTTGTTCCAGGTGGGAACTCAAAAAGTATGTATGGGATGGAATGCGGTTAATAGAAAACTGAAGTTTGCGAAACAATAGCCGCAGGAGTCTGGAGAGTCCCTGGAGGCTGTAAATCTAACTGACAGCCACCGCCAGCACTCCTGTCCCCCTGATAAGGACGGAACCACCCCCTCCCTTATCTCCACAGGGTGAGACTGACCCAGAGGTCCCAGAAATCGGTTGTTTAAAAAAAAAATTTATTGCAGCAGCTGTTTTGGCCCAAGTACTCGCTCCCAGCTGAGAAACCACCATAAAACCCAAGGCTTTCCCCTCTCTCGGGTGGATGCTCTTCGGCCTCCACCCATCTGCACCCAGATGCCCAAAATAAGCAGCATTTGGCTACACATGAGGCTTCGTGTGTCTGTCTCTCAGCTCCAGACCTAACAAATGGTATACCGTATGTTATTTGTTAATCATCTATGTCAAGTGTTCTGTTGGTTATTCATCAGCATTTTCTCAACATTTGGATTTCCATTAAAAATGCAGTAGGGATTTTGCTGCAATGTAAAAGTTAATAGGAAAAGAGTTTGCATCTTTAAATATTGAATTTTGAATCCAGGCACACAGTATTTATTTATTTAGATCTCCTTTGATGACATTCATTTATGTTTTATAATTTTGTAATTTTCTTGTTGCTCATCTTGCATATTTCTTGCAAGGTTAATACTTCATTCTTTCACGTTTTGGGTTGCTAAATGCATGGGATATTTTTCATTTTCATTTTCTAATTGGTTACTGCTGATATATAGGAAAGTATTCCATTCCAGTGTGTTCATTTATATTTGGCTGATTTACCAAATTATTTTTTGTTTATTTTCTTGGGCCTTCTCAGTACATAGACATGTGCAAATGTTGTTTCCTCTTTCCAACACCGTAATGCATTTTTGAAAAGTTTTGACTTGTTCTTTAGCCACATCTGGTTGATGACAGTGGGATTCTTGCCCCCTTGCTGTCCCTAATAATAATTTTGTACCATTAAAGGTAATTGCAGTGTCCCCCAGCACCCTCCTCTTTCTTTCCTTTGTCCTGACTGAGAACACAGAGGCCCTTGACCACCCTGTGACCCGGCCAACTGCATGCTGTGCCCTGCAGGCTTGCAGCCAAGCCAGGCCTTACAGCTGCCCAGGCACCGAGAGAGCTGGGTAGGTTCGTGCTCGAAAACACTGAGCTGTTGAACACGCACAGACTGGCCCACCCTGAGCCAAAGCCTTAAACCCTCGCATCAACTCCACACTCTCCCCTCACGGAACCGGGTAGAACGTCTGTTTCCTCACCGCCCGTCTGCAGGATGCTGCAGCCCTCCGTGCCAGCTCCCCAATACATGCTCTGGACAGGTCACCTGGCAGTTAGTGCTGCTGTCTTTGGAATCCTAATATTTCAGTAAAAAATACAGGTGACCATATGGTTGTTTCTCCATTAATGGTTAATATGATAAATTATCTAAAAAATATCCTGGATACAGACACATCTATTCATAATTAGAATGCTAATGTCTGACTTTGATTTACCACTTACGATGTTCCAGGGACTGTCATAAGTGACTTACCTGTGTGTATCATCTTGTTTATTTTCCGGTTGTGACATGCTATTCTCTTACTGCACTGCTGGTGTTAGACCCAGTTCCCCTCGGCCCCAGGAACAGAGAAGCAGAGTCACCGAGGATGCAAATGGCAAAGGAGTTTATTTGCTAGCTCGAGCTAGGGTCAACGCAATGGCCTCCCTGTGAACCAGGACCCCGCCCTGGAGTCAAAGTGAAGCGTTTATACTTTTTTTGCACACGACACACTGGTGACGCACGACATGCAGGTTTCACACAACACGCTGGGCACACCATCCCCCATCCTCCCTTAGTCCATTGGTTCCTTTGAAGGTGGAGGA
>CAUYSK010077117.1:0-10060 GCA_963575035.1 Avahi laniger | reverse complement strand
TTTTTTTGAGACAGAGTCTCACTCTTTTGCCCGGGCTAGAGTGAGTGCCATGGCATCAGCCTAGCTCACAGCAACCTCACA
Organism: Avahi laniger; assembly: GCA_963575035.1. Taxonomy (NCBI): domain Eukaryota; kingdom Metazoa; phylum Chordata; class Mammalia; order Primates; family Indriidae; genus Avahi; species Avahi laniger. Next base: position 9,979 of record CAUYSK010077117.1, on the reverse strand, counting down.
CTCCTGGGCTCAAGCAATCCTTCTGCCTCAGCCTCCCGAGTAGCTGGGACTACAGGCATGTGCCGCCATGCTCGGCTAATTTTTTCTATATATTTTTTGTTGTCCGATTAATTTCTTTTGTATTTTTAGTAGAGACGGGGTCTCGCTCTTGCTCAGGCTGGTTTCGAACTCCTGAGCTCAAACAATCCGCCCGCCTCGGCCTCCTAGAGTGCTAGGATTACAGGCGTGAGCCACCGCGCCCGGCCGTTCTTGCTCTTTTTGAACAGGAATGTCTACTGCAGTTATTCTCTCCCTATCTCATCACTGTGTGTAGGGTATGAGGAGTGCAGATAACATCACAGATCTCTGGATTGAGGAGCTCCTCTTGATCAAGTGCACCAGGAGACCTGTAACAAGGAGCTGCATCTGTATCTAGAACTAATTTAGATGACAATCCCCTGAACTTTGAGCCAATGCGAAAGGAGGTAGGCCTTTAGAAGGTGGAGTGAGTGAATTTTGCATGGGGAAGAAATGTGAATTGTTGTGACCAGAAGGTGATTATTTCCTCACATGGTTCCCAGCCCACATGCCCTTTGGCAATTTGATTTTGCCACTTGTTCCCTTCAACAGAGTCTGTTTCCCCTCCTCTCGAATCTGGACTCACCCAGTGACTTGCTTTTACCAAGAGGAAGGACTAAGGCTCAAGAGATTTTGCAGTTTCCATTTTTACCCTCTTGGAAGCCAGACACATGTAGAGAGGCTCAGGGTAGACTGTAATCGGGAGAGAGAGACTGACCCCATTAGAGAAGACCCACGGTCGTACCAGTCAACAACCAGTACCATGTCTCCAGTTGTGTAAGGCCATCTTGGATCCTCCAGCCCAACATCACTTGGAGCAGTGACAACGGTCTCCACTAAGCCCTGCTCACATCTCTGAGACACAGAATCATAAGCCATGAAACAGTAATTTTAAGCCACCAAGTTTTGGGGTAGTTTGTAATGTAAGCTAACTGAAACAGATGGGGGAGAGGTGGATTGCTATTTTCACTAACCTCTAATCAAAATCCTATATTCCCTTTAATCATAAATTCAGGCACCAAACCAGAGCAGTATTCACACCATTTTGTCACTAATGGAAATCACAGAGATTTGTATATCATGTTACACTTGTTGCAGATATAAAAAAAAAATCAGTTATTCTTATCACTGCTTCAAAATTTAGTAGCCATTAGACCCAGTGGTAGATCTTATTTAATGATATTTAAGATATATGTAACTATCAAATTTTTAGAATATTTTGATTACTATATTTCAATGTTACTGATTTCCTTTGTAATACATTTCATTTCCTGCTTTAAAAAATATTATTTTATGGCTGCCAAAAGGATCCATAGCATAAAAGAATTCCCTAGAGTATATTCTGCAAAGAATTGGAATCTGAGATGGGCCTTAAAGGATAAATAGGAGTTTGGTAAAAAAAAAAAGACGGTGGTACTTTCTACCTCAGGTATCAAACAGGATCCTACATGTAAATACCTACAAAAACAAAGAAAATGGCACAGCAAGAGGAGTACTATTGAAAATAAAACATATATAAAAACCATAATATTGTCCATAAAATATCATGGTTTAAACAGAGGTGCTTTTTCTGAAGGAAATTACAAATCACTTCTAGGTTACCTCCTTAATTTTCTATTATGACAACATAAAAATAGATTTTATTTACTGACAATTAAATGTTATTAATGTTAAATATGTAATGTATAAGACAGTGAAATAAATCCAAGGTGTTGGAAAAATTAATTCCAGACAATCTGGAATATTACTTTATATACCTTAATCCATATACATGTGTACAAATGAATGAGTTTTGCATTAATAAACTCTATTCTGTTTTTAGAATCTCATTTTAATGAAACAGGTTTTGGTTTATGAAACAGTGAGATCTGAAATTATAGTGAAATTAAAATTCATAGTGAAATGAAAGTATGAAATAGTATTGGTTTTCCTTACAGGAGTAACATGAAGGGAAGGGTGGAACTAGAAATAGGAAAATTTATTTTTCAAACATGTGATTTAAATGAAAAAATGAGAGCCTCAACTAGTACATTTATAATGATGACAAATGAGAAAATAACAATGCAAAACACAAATACCATGGTTTGCATTTTGTCCTAAATTTACACTTTTTAAAACAGTGGTAATGAGCAGGAAGAGATTTTTATTACTGTTGAGTTTAGTTGCAGGCAGATAAAAGGAAAGTTAGGAATGGTGTTCATTCAGACAGTTGCAAAGTGGACGCTATGCCCTTTATAGATCAAAGGCTAACACTAGGCCAGCATAGTGGCTCATGCCTGTAATCCTAGCACTTTAGGAGACCAACAAGGAGGATCACTTGAGGCCAGGAGTTCAAGACCAGCCTAAGCAATATAATGAGAGCCGTCTCTACAAAAAATAGAAAAAATTAGCCAGATGTGGTGATGCGCCTGTGCACCCAGCTGCTCAGGAGGCTGAGGCAGGAGGATCACTTGAGCCTGTGAGTTTCAGGTTGCAGTGAGCTATGATTATGCCACTGGACTCTAGCCCAGGCAACAGAGCAAGACCCTGTCTCAAAATAAAACAAATAAAAAAAGCTAACACTAACAATCTTTTCTGGAACATTCCTAACAGGTTTTTCAGAAAAAAACAAAACAGCTTCAGCAAATAATGAAAAATGCTAGCTGAAAGGGTGCCCATCAATAACAACAAATCTATAAAAAATAAATGGTCATAATTTACATAGAATCCACTGAGATTTTAGATTAAGAGGTTACAAACAGGCTGGGAGTGGGGGCTCATGCCTATAATCCCAGTACTTTGGGAGGCTAAGGTGGGAGGATTGCTTGAGGTTAGGAGTTCAAGACCAGCCTAGGCAACAAAGCAAGACTCTGTCCTTACAAAAAATTAGCTGGGTGTGGTGACGTGCACCTGTAGTCCCAGTTACTCTAGAGGCTGAGGCAGGAGGATCCTTTGAACCCAACAGTTAGAGGCTGTAGTGAATTTTGATTGCACCACTGCGCTTCAGCCTGGGTGACAGAGAAAGACCCTATCTCTCTCTTTTTTTTTTTGAGACATAGTCTGGCTCTGTTGCCCTGGCTAGAGTGCCGTGGCGTCAGCCTAGCTCACAGCAACCTCAAACTCCTGGGCTCAAGTGATCCTCCTGCCTCAGCTTCTTGAGTAGCTGGGACTACAGGCATGTGCCACCATGCCCGGCTAATTTTTTCTATATATATATATTTTTTAGTTGTCCAGATAATTTCTGTTTTTTTTAGTAGAGACAGGGTCTCGCTCTTGTTCAGGCTGGTCTCAAACTCCTGACCTTGAGCGATCCACCCGCCTCGGCCTCCCAGAGTGCTAGGATTACAGGCGTGAGCCCCCGCGCCCAGCCTAAGACCCTGTCTCTTAAAAAAAAAAAAAAAAAGAGGTTGCTTCCAAACACTGAAATTCTGAACCCTGTCTAGAGAGAAAAATATTTGTGCGGATGGGAACCCAGGGAGGACAGTCCAAAAATGTTTCTCTTAGAAGCATTCGGCTTGTTCAAGTTCCTTCTTTCTTCTGCCCACTAATTACAGATGTTGCCAGCAAAATCAACATCCTGACCATGGCCCTTGTGGAAACAGGAAGTGCTCATGAGGCCCAGTTATCAAGATTCAATCTGCCCTATATCCCCCCCAGGAGAACAAGATAAAATTCAGGATGCCCAGCTAAATTTGAATTTTAGATAGATAGCAAATCATTTTTTAATATAAATATGTCAGATGCATGTCCCATACTTATACTAAAAAATGATTGGCTGTTTATTTTAAATCCAAATTCCACTGTGCATGTGGGATTTTTATTTGCTGCATTTGGTAACACTACTCAAAGGTAAAGGGTCCCCAACAGATTCCTAAACTCCCATAGTAAGCCTCTTTCTTCTTGGGGCTTTGGATGCAGAAGGCTAGGTATCTGGGAAGTTTCTAGTAAGTGTTGTTGATCTTGATACCCTGTTTATTTCAATAATGTTTAGACTCTTTTCAGCAAGCTTACATAACTAATCATTCATCGTGAAAGAAGAAATCTTAGCTTTCCTGTGATATTCATAGGAAATATCTAAAGAGCTGACCTAGTAAAGTTGTTTTCCCATGAGAAAAATGGTGTAGTAGATAAGTATTTTGTTGTAGACTGCTTTTGAGTGACAGAATTAGATTTTGCGTTGATTCAAGAGATACTTCCAAAAATGAAACATATCTATCATCACCTTTTTTGGCAGAGAGGTACCCACCTACATACTATCATTACATTTAATGATTTAAAAAAAACAACTCAAAAAACCTCTTCTAACTCTTTATACCATACCAGGACAATATTTTATATGGATGCATTAATGCTCACAACAAAAACCTCAAAACACTTTACAACAACCTTAATACACACAAAAGATGAATGAATCAAGGGCTTTATTTCTTCAATTGTCAAGTATCCATTTTCTAAGTTGTCCGTTATCACGAACAAAGTCTGGAACAGTATGTCCTCTCTCATGCCAAGTATTAAAGTTAGATTCCACTCACTACTGCTGAAGAAAACATTTTAAAATTTCTCACCAGAAAAGAAAAATCTTATCACTGCTTGGAAACAGAACCATTGAAATAAAAGCTGAGTGGGTACAACACTGACCCCACCTAATTTTGTTTACAGCATACTCCATAGCTTAGGTTGAAAGACAAAAAACTAGAAATCACTCTGCCGTCCAGGGACAAGGTAGAGAGGACTTCAAGATTAATTACCATATTTGAACCCCTCAACTCCCCAAAAGACAAGAGGTATAGAACAGAAGCACCTGGGAAAGACTGATGACTGGTTCACGGCCACAAATTTTGGATAAACCTGTTGTGAATGTTTACCATACAAACTGTATCATTCTTGTCATACCCAACTAAATCAGAGTCGAGGGGCCAGTGTAAAGCACGAGGGGCACATAACATTGCTTCAAGAATTAAATTTTGCACAAGCCTGATTGCTGACACTGCCTGTTGTAGCCTGAAACCAGTTTTATCTAATAGCTGCTAAACAACCTGCTGTGGCTCTAAGACTAGTTTTACCCACTGCCATCACTCACCAATCAGAATTGGTCAACTTCCCAAAATCTTACTAGTGCCAATGAATTTTGTTTCAAACCAATGTCTAATATTTTTCCTTTTTACACAACCTACAACCTTCTCTTTGTTCTTTGGACATGCTGAAGGCCCCCTGCTCTGTGTGTATGATCCGAATTGCAGTTCTTGCTTCCCAAATAAATGTTAATTTTAGAGATTCGTCTCTATATTTTAATTTGACTTTGACACTGTAAAACACTATTGATAATGTTACAAATATTAATTATGGATGTAATACCTAAGGAGATTACTATATTTACCTTAGGTTATATATAAGAGATTGGATAGAAAATAGAGAGACATCAAAACTCATGTTTAGAGGGACCATCAAGGTGATCTGGTCCACTCCCTAATACTCTTCTGACAGCGTTGCATCAAACAGTCGAGAGGAAAAAAAAAAAAAAAAACTACCCTATTTTTAGAGACCTACAGTGAAACCCACAGCCTGGATTTATCTCAACTCTGGTTTTCATGCTGCACTCATAACCATTTACTTTATTTGGTCCTCAGTGAAAGATATGAATAATACCTGCTATAACCACTTCAACGAGTTAGGAGTAAGGAGTACTGATGAAATATGGAAACACAAGGCTGAGCGCGGTGGCTCACGCCTGTAATCCAAGCACTCTGGGAGGCTGAGGCGGGTGAATCGCTCAAAGTCAGGAGTTCGAGACCAGCCTGAGCAAGAGCAAGACCCCGTCTCTACTAAAAATAGAAAGAAATGATCTGGACAACTAAAAATATATATATATATAGAAAAAATTAGCCGGGCATGGCACATGCCTGTAGTCCCTGCTACTCGGGAGGCTGAGGCAGAAGGATCGCTTGAGCCCAGGAGTCTGAGGTTGCTGTGAGCTAGGCTGACGCCACGGCACTCACTCTAGCCCGGGCAACAAAGCGAGACTCTGTCTCAAAAAATAAAAAAATAAAAATAAATAAAATAAAGAAGAAGCTGAGCTCACCATACATTCCACTCAATAATTCCTGGTATCCTTTGCATAACATAGAGAGAGAAAAATAACTTTTTAAAGATTTATATGTCAAAGTACATAACTACATTGTTATATGCCTAATACATTTGATATTAAGACACACTTCTGAAGAGATGGGGATGCTAGTTCTGCTATGACAACTTTTGATTCATATTTTGCTTATTTAAAACAGGTACACCACCATTTTGCCACCTATTTCACAAACATATTTATAAGAAAATTTATGATCTGACAACCTTAAGCTGCCTTGGTTTCATTAAAATAGCATCTAAACATTTAAAAATGTTTACTGTGGTAAAATACATTTCCAGATTGATATTACCTTGTTATTATCACATTCCAAGTAAAATCTGAAATATAAAAGATTCCAAGGAATTTCTTAAAAGGGAATAAGTGTATACAACATATTAGCAAGATATCTGAATTAGCTTAATGACAAATATACATAGTGTTATCTGTTTTGTTTGATTTCGTAATTCTAAGATATATTGCTATAGTCTTTATTAGTTCAAGTCATGTTCTAGTTTATGGAAATGTAAGCATTAACAACTATAATGGACAAGTTAAATTCCTGAAGTCTAGACCAGTGGTTCTCCACCACCTCAGACCCAAGGATGACTTTTGTACTACCCATAAATATCCTGAAATGGAATTCATAGATAATATTACCTACCCATATAATTTCTTAAAGTCAACAAAATGCCCATGCAATAAAGCAAAAGTAATTTATAATAAGATAATATGTATTTCAGTATGTAAATGTTTAGGCATGACTACACTGGAAGACATAACAAAGTAAGGAGTTATTCCAAGGGGTAAGAATTCAAATATAGTCATGTATTGCATAATGTATACAGAAACATATTTTTGTACAGCTGTACAATATACTTGTGTTCTAAGTGTTACTACAAAAAAGTCAAAAAATTAAAAGCTTTATAAAGTAAAAAAGTTACAGTAAGCTAAGGTTTATTACTGAATAAAGAAAAATATTTTTCGTAAATTTAGTGTAGCCTAAGTGTACAGTAATCATAAAGTCTACAGTAGCTAAAGTAATGTTCTAAGTCTTCAGAGTCACTCACCACTCATTCACTGACTCGCTCAGAACTAGCTCAATTCATGGTAAATGTCCCACTCTGGTAAACCATTTTTTATCAATATTTTTTATCAATATTTTTACTGTACCTTTTCTATATTTAGTTATGTTTAGATACACAAATACTTACTGCTGTGTTATAGCCGCCTACAGTATTCAGTACAGTAATATGCTGTACAGGTTTGTAGCGTCGGAGCAATAGGCTGTACCATATAGCCTAGATGTGCAGTAGGCTATGCCATTTAGGTTTGTATAGCACATTCTGTGATGCTCACACAACGACAAAATAGCCTAACAATGCATTTCTCAGAACATATCCCCTTCGCTAAGTGACACATGACTATACTGAGTCCACGCCCCTGAAGCAGGGCCTCCCATCAGCACTCCAGGGCAAATCCTTTATTAGCCAGGATTTGAAGCACTTGGTTTTTCTCCTCAGAGTACCCAAGACTTTGAAAACATCACTGTATCCAGAGACCATTAAGGACCATGTAATCATGGACAATTTGGGCAAGCTTTTAGAAGCAGGAAGTAGGCTGGGGCAGGCTCCAAACAAAAAGTCCTTTCATTGGAAGGTTTATTGGGTTATGGTCCAGGTGGGTAAGGGATCTGTGGGCCTGGCTAAGAAATTTCTATTTCCACACCTCCCTAAACACATAACCTGTTTCCTTAATTCTTTACTAACTCTTGACAGATTCATAAGTGGTCCTATTTCATTTCTGCCAGCATGGCTGGCCTCTTAAAAGACATGCTGATTCGCTTTCTATCCAGGCTTTCTAAAATTACAGAATGGTAGACTAGGAGACATATTTAGCTATTATCTAACTCTGACCTTCATTTTAGAGGTTAGTAAATTTGGTCTTATTCGGAAGTTAAAGATTAAAAGCAGATCATAGGCCTCCTGATTTTCTGGCCAGTATTGTATTCACTGTACTGCGGTTTTTCACTTAAGGAAAAACAGCTTACTAGAAAGAGATTCTTTAGAGAAATTGAAAGGTAAGGAAAATCAACAAAAGACAGGCTCTGCCTGAAATCTCCCCACCACCCTTTTCAGAGTTTCTTGCAATTTCTCTGACATGAGGCACTCAAAAATATTAGTAGAAGTGCAACATAACATATAACTCTTTCTATGACAAGAACTTTTTTTTTTATGATGGCTCAACATTCTACTATTCAGATGGTCTGTATGTTGTGCAATCAATTCCTTCTTATTGGATATCTACGCTATTTCTCTTTTCTATTATTCAGTTAATGGATTGTGAATTGTTAATGAATCAATTTAAAAGGTTTATATTCATCCAATTTAAAAAACTGTAAAAAAAAAAAAAAAAAAAGACAAAGAAAGCAACCCCATTTGCAAGGTTTAGAGTCAAAAATTTTTTTTTAAAAAGGGAAAACTTGGCCAGGAATGGTGATTCACACCTATAATCCCAGCACCTTGGGAGGCTGAGGTGGAATGATTACTTGAGGCCAGGAGTTTGAGACCAGCCTGGGCAACATAGCAAGACTCCATCTCTACAAAAAGTTTTTAAAGAAGTTAGCCAGGCATGGTGGTTCACCCCTGTAGTCCTAGTTACTAGGGAGGCTAAGGCAAGAGGCTCACTTGAACCCAGAAGTTAGAGATTACAGGGAGCTTTGCTTGCACCACTGCACCTCAGCCTGGGCAATGGAGTAAGAATTTGTGCATTAAAAAAGGCAGGGGGAGGGGGCACTCTACAAACAGCAATGATTAAGCCACACATCAAAGAACTGCCTTTTTAGAATACACCGAATTCCACATTATAACTACCCCATGAGCCAAACGTTTCTTCCTCTTTATCCCTCTTTAGTCAACTATTAAATATGACCTTGACTAAATGACCATGTCAATTCATAATGAAAAGTTACCTGCATTTAAAATACACAGTCCCTTCGTGGCTCCCATCATGCTTTCCTCTCTCTGGATTGTCCCATTCTACTCCTAACCAGCATCCTAGCAGAACAAGAAAAACTGAATGAATAACAAATGATGATGAGGTAACGATCTGTTTTTCTGCAAGCAAATACAATTTGCAATGGGGACCATATCACATAGACACCACTGGGGGAAGAGATGTTGCTGGGAACAAATAAGTTAACTTTATACTTGGGATTTTAATCAGTAAACACAATGTTTGCATTGTGTTTGCTATTGCATGTTTGGGTCAAAAGCCAACAAAAATCACAACTGCAGAAAACAGCAATGGCTAAAATTCATGGAGCATGCTAAACATAGATGAACCTTCAGGACATTATGCTAAGTGAAATATACCACTAAAGGACAATGACTATATGATTCCACTTATATCAAGTTCCAAAGGTAGTCACTACTGAACTGTACACTTAAAATTGTTAAGATGGTTATTTTTACCATCTTATGGTTAATGGTTATGGTTATGGTTATGTATATTTTGCCACAATTTAAAAATTTAAAAGTGACTAAAATTGCAAATTTTGTATTACATATGTAACCACAATAAAAATTTCAAAAAAAAAAAAAAAGAGGAAGGTAAAAATAAAGACAGTTTGAGCAAAGAAAAATGGGTAGGAATGGTCTTCAAAGAAAAAGAAAATATTCCAGATAGAAGACTAAGGATACTGCGGGGGATGAAGAGCAAGAAAAAAGTAAAGATATGGGTAGGTCTAAATGAATATGGACAACATAAAGTGATAACATCAGTTTTTTGTTTTTTTTTTTTTTGAGACAGAGTCTCACTTTGTTG
>CAUYSK010077116.1:0-13315 GCA_963575035.1 Avahi laniger | reverse complement strand
CTCTGGGAGGCCGAGGTGGGCGGATCGTTCTGAGCTCAGGAGTTCGAGACCAGCCTGAGCAAGAGCGAGACCCCGTCTCTACCAAAAATAGAAAGAAATTAATTGGACAGCTAAAAATATATATAGAAAAAAAAAAATTAGCCGGGCATGGTGGCTCATGCGTGTAGTCCCAGCTACTTGGGAGGCTGAGACAGTAGGATTGCTGGAGCCAAGGAGTTTGAGGTTGCTGTGAGCTAGGCTGATGCCACGGCACTCGCCCCAGGCAAAAGAGTGAGACTCTGTCTCAAAAAAAAAAAAAAAAAAAAAGAATGCTGAGTTTTGTTGGAACACCGTTAGCTACACTGCTGCCAAATTTTGGAATTGATAAACAGAGGGAAATAGTTTATTTAGCAAAGGTGCTTCCCTGGCCTTGTGCAATTGCATTTTCTTGTTTAGGTTGCTGGACAAATGTACAGTGTAAAGCTGGCCGGGCCCTAGTGATGGGCAATTCCAATGCAAGGCGTGTCAAATGAGGAAACTCCATCCTCACAGAGCCCTAGTGTCACGGAACCTCCCTACTTGGAAATGACTCAACAATTGGCAAAGAAACCTTGGCTCAGCTGCCAAGAGAGCAAATTCTAGGCCCATTTTTCCTTTAACACTCAACCCGCAAACTGCTGATAAGGTCAGTAATTTGGGAAGGGAAAGAAACAAATGGAAAGGAGGAAAGGAAGACACACACACACACACACACACACACACACACAACCTTGTTAACAGCTGGTGTGGATTTAAAGAGATAAAAAAAGGGGGGGTGCTATATACATATATGCTTATTTCATTCCCAAGGCAAATTCTGATAAATTCTTAGGGAAAGAGATAGAGCCATCTGTTAATGTGGATTCTGCATCTTAATTTCCAAATGTTAATAGCTGTCACCAGAGCAGTCTGTTCAATTAGGTTGCAGGGAGAGTAGGGGTCTCGAAGGAGAGGAAGTGGGAGGAAGGGGCGTTGGAGGGAACATCAGTCTACTAGTGCACCACTGAACAGTAACAAAATGTGGGGGCGACCCCGCTCTGTTTCCTTGAGCGCTTCCTCTGGTCTGCCCCACTTCTCTACTCCTTTGGGAGATTCCCGTTCTATTACGTAGGCGAGAGGGCGAAAGGACCCAGCTTTCATAATTGTGAGTGGTTTCGCTGAGTGTGTGTGTGTGTGTGTGTGTGTGTGTGTGTGTGTGTGTGTGTGTGTTGGAGGTGAGGTGGAGCGTGCTACAACAAGGGACTTGGAAAGACTGGCTACCAATTTAAAATATATTCGGAGTGTTTAAACGTTTATCTTGAAAGACAATCCCAGCTCTCCCATTCGGCGAAATGAACAAAGCTGATAAGGAAGACGGAGAGGGTGGGAAACCCACACAGCCGCCTGGAGCTGCCCATGCAGCCAGAGTGATAGGGGAGCGCGTGGAGGAAGGACGCTATGCAGAGAAAGTCTCTCCGGCTCTTCTCTCTCCGTCCGCATTTCAGCGCTGCTGCATCTGTGAAAGCATAAAATAGAAAATAAACCTCCAACCCCGTGGGGGAGGATCGTCGGGCGCAGTGTCCAGGCGCCCTTCCCTGCGGCGGGGAGCGGGCCTGTTCCCCCCGCGGCTGCGCGGAATGCGGTGATCCGGCCCGGGGCGGGGGATGACTTCATGCGGCCGGAGCTCCGCGGCGGGAGCGGCAGCTGCAGCTGGCAGGTGGGGCGCGGGCCGGCGCGAGCTGTCCACGCACACGGCCGGCGCGGCGGGACTGCGGCCCGGGGCAGCGGGCGCCGGGACGTGCGCTGACGGGTCCGGGGAAGGTAAGCCGCTCGGCTATTATTAGCCTTGGCCGCACGGCGCGGTGCTTTCCGCTTGGTTGATAAGGGGGTTTGCGGTACAGAAGGAAGAAGGGGATTACCCTGTGGCATTCTGCAATGGAAAAGGAGCACCGACTGGGATGGCAGTGCTAATCGGCCAAGTGCAGGAGATCGGAGGAGCGGGGTTACTGGGCAAACAAAGGAGGCATTCAGCCTCTGCACTCTTTTTAAGATGATCGACCATTTCAATACCAGGTTCGCTTAGATAGTGAAGAGGGTTCAAAATGTAAAATAATTTGAGTTGCTCTTTTACCTTTCCGCCTCCTACCTTCACTTGGTTGTTTTCTGGATTTGGAGCAAGCAGCCTGCGGAGTAATCAAAAATCTTCCCTCTCTTTCTATAGTCCTCGGTTTTCTCGCTTTCCAGTTATCAGAATGGGTCTGTGCACATCTCAATGTCAAAACACCTGCTTCAATACTGAACCTGTAGAAAGAGTCTTTATGTGGAGGAGAAACTTCTCTTATCTCCTGGAGTTCAGCTCGGGTTGAGCAGCACTTGACATAGCTTCTCCCTTCTTTTATCGTGTTCTCTGTCAATCACTTCATTGATTTTTTTCAGAGATGTGGTGCCCATTCACAGGCCAACTCTTGTCAACTCTTATCCACTACCTGGGTTCCATGACTGATTTTGTCAAGGACCCAGGAAGGGCATTGCCTCACATAGGATTTCGTATTTGTTATTCTCTCCATATACTATTACCTGTGTCCTTTCCCCAATGCATGAAATGAAATAGCCTGCTTTTAGCCCAGTACCAATATGGTTTCCCATAACTCCCTTCTGTAGTCGCTGTGGCTACCAGAAGGCTTGAGAGGACAAACAAAATATATTGGGGTGTGAGGGATGTTCCCCATGCATAGACATAGGTGGAAGTAAAAATGTAAATGCCAATCTATCCAGTTTTGCTTGAAGCTCTTTTAGTCCAGCTTGGTTTTGAGAAAACCAGCTGTTAGGGTTTAGGATAAGTCCTCCCCCAAAAGCAAGCAGTCTGTTTGCCCTAGGATTCCCCAGTAACCTCAAAAGAGTTTCCAGAGAGGCTTTCGTCATAGGCAGTCAGAAAGCCAATGGAGCTGCCCAATCTAAGCCTCAGGTTATTGGAGCATCTTCAAGTTTGTGTCCCCATTGACGGGTCCCCACCACTTGTCCTAGGGTTTCCCCCCAGACCCCTTCCTACTGAACTCAAGTGTCTATTCTTGTTACACCTAAAGATGTACTTTTGAATAATATGCTGTGAAATGGTTAAGATGGCTGTTATGGGGATTGCGAATATGCCACTTCACCAACAGAGAACAGTTGCAATAAGCCAGATTGTGGGGTGTCTGTGTGCCAATATTCTATTTGAAAGGAGGTCTGTTATCTTTAAACCTGAAATTAGAGAAACAGTGTGTCTCAACAGCCATGTAATTTTATTTTAACAAATTAAAATAAAAAAATCAATGAAAAGGAAGGGGGAGAGTTTATAGCTAAAAAATTTATCTCTTCTTACCTTCCTTTTTCAATATTGTTTTTAAACAAAGATACTGGTTGTGAAAAATCATGTTAATTCTATCATATATTATTATTGCTTTTCTGATTACAAATTTCCTTTGCATAAAATACCCTTTAGAATATTTGAATGCTGTATCTCTAGGCTTAATTCGTAAAAAAAAAAAAAAAAAAAAACAAATATTTGAATTAGTTTCTTTGTCTCCACCTTCAATATATGAGGCAGAGGAAGCAGAGGGGTGGGCAAAGCCCCCTGTAAAGTGGCCCATTCCAGGAACTGTCCCCTGGGATCTTAAAAACCTCACAACCAATTCACAGCCATTTTTTTTTTTTTTTTTTTTTTTGGTTTGTGGTGGTGGTTATATGTTGAGCACGATTTTGGTTTGAAATATTAAATTTTCAAGATTCTAGAGTTTTGACTCAGGCACACCAACTAGAAGAGGTAACAAAGAACGTGATCAACAACAAAACCCTCTATTCTACCACCTTTCTTTCCTAATATTAAAGTACTCAACCATATAAATCATGATTCTGAAAAATAATGATGAAATATTAATGTAATAATTCTTTTTAATAAATTAGTCTAAGATATATACATATACACACACACACAAATTAGTGCATTGACCTTAGAAGTACAATAAAATATTTTGTAATGTTAAAAGTCATCTTTCTGTTAAAGAGCAGTGCATAAGAACATCCTAAGGAGAGTTAGAAATTGAAAGTGTTTATCATTTGGTTTCCGAAGAAACTAAACTCTTTGGCAAGAAATAGGGTCAGGATCAGGGGACGCCTAACGATACCTGCCAGTGATTTTACAGGTGAGATTGATCCACTAACTTATGGATTGGAGTTGGAGAAACCTCACTGGGAATTAAGAAAACAAGTTGGAAATTTTAATTTTCATTTTAATGCAACTGAAGGAGATAATTAAATACAAGAGATTTCCCAATTTGTACCATGTTATGTTTAAACAAATTTAAGGGAGGTTTCTAAATTCAGAACGTAAAGCAGAAATATATGTATGATGTCATATCTGAAGCTGACTTTATTTCCTTTTCTTTAAATGTTCCCCAGGGAAAGGAAAAATTAATTGGCTGGTGTTCAGAAATGAAAGAGGTGTGAAAAAAATGAAAGGATGGACATGATTAGATGCTAAATGAACTGCAGGCACTTTTGTAGGTTTGACAAGAAAGAATCGAAGTCAATCTTTTGCTTTCCAATCACATTAAAAAACATTGGCGGGCAGTCAGTGTTATCAGCATCTTAGAGTACAAATCGAGGCGTCAAATTTGCCCTCTCATAAGAAAAGAGCATTTCCTGGCGCTGCATTACTGCCATTAGCTGCAATTGTAATAGCCTTATCTTAAGATTTTGAAAAATGGAAAAGAAAAAATATGTACTATTAGTAAGACTGAGGAAACGTCTATTTCTTTTCAACCAATTACCCCACTGACAATGGGTAGAAAAAAGTGCTATTTTGAAAGTTGTTGACCTCTTAATTGCCAAATTTCTGTAACATTTCACTCAGTTTATTATGTCTTTATAAGATCTCTTCTTTCAATTAAATATTTGTGTTTAAAAAATATTATTAAGTCATATGTATAAGGCACTGTGATACCTCTTAATCTACTTTGTCAATAATCCCCTTAAAGTACCTCACACCCAGTCTAAACCAAGTGGTCCGTATTTCCAATTAGTGCCCCATGATAGCATGCCTGTATGTCTTTGCTTATTCCTTTCGTGCATCCTGCTAAGTGTTGAAACCTTGCTTACATCAGACGCTGCCTCTTCCATGAAGCGTTCCCCATATCCACCTTCCTTCCCCACTCAGATGTGCTTTTTCTCTTGTCTAAATCCCTTTAGCACTTTCTGTCTTGATTTATCTTTTCATATGAACATGCTTTGTCTACTCTTCTCTAATAGCCCTTGAGAGCGAGGTCTGGGATTGACAACTTTTTATTACCTGCAGCTCACAGTATAGTGCCTAGCTATACATATGCAGTAGTAGGTATTCAACAATTTGATTTTAGTGAAGAAATGAGTTCTTTTCTAGGGTCATAAATCTATTTGCCTACCCCTCTCCACCAGTCAAGTTAGCCTCTCATTATATGTGCAAATACTAATTTTAGTTGTTTTTAAATCCTTATATAATAGTAAATACAGTGATAGTACATTCAGATAATAATAATTTACAAAAGAGATTACATTCTCTTAAATGTTTATTAGCTCATCTATATTGAAAGCACGGTAACCATAAGAAAACAAAACTTTAAAGAAGACATCGTACCTGCTTCCAACATGCTTGCGTTCTAAGCAGGAGATTTACGAGGACTTATCTTGTTTCAAGGCATCCTGCTAGGGGCTTTCATCTATGGTATATCACTTAATGCTTCTACTGTATGCTAATTTTACATTGAGAAAACTGAGGCTCAGAGATGTAACCTAAATTGCAGAGGTTCTTCCCACATTAGGAATCCTGCTCTTTGAAGTATAACAGAGTGAAGAGAAGCCTTATGAAAACATAAGTTCAGAGCCATCAGAGTAGTTTAAAATTGTTTTGTGATTAATCTTTCCAGTGCTTTTCAAACTTTGGGGTGTAAACCCTTTGATAATTAAATAAAGTCTGTGCATTCTCTTCCCCAGTACATATACAAACATACACATATGATTTTGCCTACAAATCCAGGTGTGTATGGATCCACTAAAGCTCTCCTTAGCAAATGATTAAAGATCATCTATCTGGGCTCACTTTGACAATATGTGTGTCCTTTATTAGCCCATACATTTCCTGTATTCAATATGAGGTTGTCCTTCTATTGTTCTCCCTAAATGACATGAGGACCTGAAATGAGAGCTCTTCACTAGCACTGACACAAAGACAGCTGAGATGACCAGGAAACAAGTGCCAGTGAGAATAGTGACTCAAAGAACCTTGATTCATGGAAAAGGCATCCCAGAGGGAGCTCTGAACATTGTACATTCCAAATGATTTATTTAGGGTTTTCTATTCAACACCACTTTTACAAAAATTAAACAGTTCTTGGACTTAGAGTACTGTACTACCAAACATGTAAAAAAAAAAAAAAAGAAACATTGCCAACAGTTGACTGGCGTACTCTACTTTGATATAAATTCTGTTCTCTCAAGATGAACTTACATCAACCTCAGAGTTACTATTTCTTTCTGGTAATGCTATCTATAATAATACATTTACTTTTGCCAAGTTAAGGAAAGAATGACAAGTTACATTCATCCCTCCTAAGTTTTAAGACCATCACCATCCTAAGTGAGCTACACCTCATCTTAGATGCATAAAAATGCATTAAAATTCATAGCTGAAACTTCAGGGGGCTGGTACTAACTTGTGTGGTTTCTGCTTATGCTAGTATTCAAAGAGATGTGAACAACATTAATCTAGAAAAAACAGATGGAGAGAAAACTTAAGAGGACAATTTAAGTTGTTACTTTATGTTTCCCAAAATACCCTTTTTGTACCCAAATATGATAATAACTATGTAAACTTCTAAACAAAGTGAAATTTGGTGGGAACTTTATAATATGCCCAATATGATGTAAATTTGTACTTTATATTATAGCAGATTTTATAATTTAAAATTTTTTATGGTAAAATATATATAACACAATTTACCACTTAACCATTTTTAAGTGTACACAATGCACTGGTATTAGGTACTACATTCACAACGTTTGACAACCATTGCCACAATCCATTTTCAGAATTTTCTCATCATTCCAAACAGAAACTCTATACCCCTTAAACAATAACTCTTCAATTTCTCAGCCCTGGCAAACTCTATTCTAATACTTTCTCTGCCTATGAATTTTCCTGTTCTAGGTACTTCATACAAGTGGAATCACACAATATTTGTCCTTTTGTGTCTGCATTCTTTCACTTAGCATATTTTCAAAGTCCATCCATATTGTAGCATGGATCAGAATTTCATTCCTTTTTAAGGCTGAATACTATTTCATTCTATGTATATATCACATATAGTAATTTTTTCTTGTTGCATAATACTTTCAGTACATTGTCTTCTGATTACATTAAGACGTCTAGCATATAACACTACCATGTTATCTTTAATAGTTGCCTAGTAATGAGAAATGTAAGTGTGCCACAATTTATTCAGTCAAAAGCCATTGACATACATTTATTAAGTTACAAATTATTTTTTGATTTCAAGCTTTGTGGTAATGGACGTAGCAGTGCTTATGTCTTTATATGTCGATGCTTTTACTTTGATGGAACAATGCTTGGAGTGGTATGGCGTAGTATTGATGGGTCAAAAATTATGCTCATTTATAATTTGAATATGTGCATTGAATGTAAAGATTATAACCTTCTTCAACAGATAGTACTTCTGTATGTTCTAGAACCATTTCAAACTCTTAAAATGAGTACAAGTAATATAAGGAAATCCATTTAACATGATCTGAGCAAGGACATATTCTCACTTTTTTTCATAGAGAAAAAATATTATTAATATATGTAAGTACTAAAATAGTTTAAGTGTCTCAATCATACTTGTTATTTCAAACTATTACAGAGTGCATCACAGATGTCAGTCAAGTCTTATGACAACACTGTGGAAAACATCTACAGTTAATTTCATTTTTTTTTCTTTAAGCTCCAGCACTAGGTCATTTGTATCAAACTTAATCTAAAATTTGATCTATTTTTTAGTTCAAACTTACCTACTTACATTATGGTAAATCTTTCATTTGGTTGTTTTTTTAGTTTCTCTTTAAAGAATCTTTTAAAATTTATCCTGAAATAGAATAGAGTCCAGTCATGAGAGTGTCTTCTTTAAGCTAAATTACAAAATATTTGGCATATGTGAAGTGTAAACAGAATTGGCAAGACTTTTAACTACCCTCCTCAGCAGAAAACTATCTTGATTGCATTATCCAAGAGAGAAGAAACCAGAAGGCTTGCTGGAGATTACATCATGTTTTGCTTGAATTAGACATTAACATGCTTAAAGGGCAAGGTTGAAGCAACATGACCACATTTTCTTAAACAGTGCACTGCAATAGCTATGAGACCAAAGGGTAAAGCCATCAGATTTTTGGTTATTGCAATTAATGGTAGCAGTAGCACAACCTGCTGTATTCCTCAGTTATATATTGCAGAATATAACTGAATAAACATAGAAAAGTCGGTAATATCTTTAGTGCCATTTCTTACATTCCTCTCCATGATATCTCACACTCATGTTCTCTGATAATTGAAAGGTAGTGGAAAATGGCCAGGAAAAAACTTAATTTTGCTAGGACTTCCAGAAATTACATTGAATCTGAATTGGTAGGCATCCAATGAAATCACTGAGAATAATCTGTCAAACTCACCCAAATACAAATTCAGATTTAAAAACCAGCAAATTCTAACAGGTAACTGTGGTAATATATCAAAATTTTAGAAAAGGAACATTATATATATGGGTTTCTAATTATAAGATATGCTTACTGAAGAAGAATGCATTTTTAAGAAAGATTCATTCTGAAAAGACTATTTTAGCACTTTTTAAAACAACTACCCTCAAAAATAAATTGGAACAAGTTATTGTCATCCAAGTTAATCTCTCATTTGAGTCTCAAGGAAGTGATTCGTTCCTGGGGAAAATGCTTGCATAAAATTTATGCTTTCTTGTAGTGAGTCAAGCTGACATAAAATGGGGCTGATGTTCTCAACTATTTGTTATATACCCATTTTTATTAGAATCACCTAATGATCAGTACAGCAGGGTTTTATGGTAAGAAAAATGTACCTATTGAAAATTGCCATTGATAAAAGTTAGCTGAGATACAGCTGGTGATCCTGTAGAAGAGAAATCTAAATTACATTTCTTTCATCTTCGGCATATCAGAGAACAACCCAGGATTGCAAAGCAAAGCATGGGAAAATAGCATTTGATAAATTTTATAAATGTTAAGATTTCTAGGGAGCTTATGAGCATCATATCCTATGGTAAGCATTCAATAAATGTAAATTGTTATTATTTCATAACTAAAATATCAAGAGCATAGAAATTTTTGCAACTCGAGTAGTCAGTATAGTACTTGGCTTTAGTATAGGCATTTACAAAATATTTGAACAACTAAGTGAATTAATACCATTTATTTTTTAAAGCTGCCCTCCTAATACAAAATAATTGATCCTATATACAAGTTCATTGCGATTACTTCTGTAGACATGGCAGCAGTGAATTATGAATGGGACTACGTTCTTCTCTGTTTCTTGTCCCAACATATGCTCTTCCCTCTGGAGTTTTATGAGATGGAAATTGGAAGTAATTCATATTTTAGTTTGGAATTTATCTAGTAAGCAGTTCAAGACACTCAACCGAACATAGGCAATTTACTCAGGGCAGGAAAACATGTAATATTCCCTTTTCTTCAACTAATAACAGATTTGAACTTTTGGAAAACTCAAAATGCAAGGCACAGATTATAATAATAATAAAATATTAATCAGTGGTTCTTTTATCTCCATGTCTTTTTTAATCTCATTTATTGTGAAGGACACAATATAAAGAAAGTAGAATCATAGTCTATTGAAACTCATCAGACCTGGCTGTCACATCCTCATGGGACTTCATAAAGTCATTATTTCACCACAAAATTGAAATCTGACGCTAATATGATTTGACACTAAACACTCCATTAAATAAGGTGATGAAAGTTGGCATCTTGGTCATCTTTTCAGAAAAAAAAATCACTAACCTGTTTAGGCAAAGTTAAACAAATGTTTACTTAAATGTTTAAATTTTCCCTTCAAAATGGAAAATGAAATAAAATGGCATTACAATATTATAAAAGCAAAGCAGTTAGATTGATCTCAAAGTGTCTGATTGTAAAGTTAATGTTTTTGACCAGATTGATGATAATTTTATTCTTAGAGCTCTCAGACAACTTTTGATAATTTACAAGATCAATCAAAAACTCTAAACATTATCTTTAAAGTATTCTAATCACTTCCCTTCCTCTGTTTATTTTTATGTTTCATTTATTTATTTTGGGAGGTTTTGGCTACCACTTATGTTTAGATCATGTCTTTCAGGAAATGAATTGGGCTTTGAATCCCATCTCTACCATTTACTAGCAATGTGACTTACATAAGTTACTTAACCTCTATGAGTTGTTGTCTAATATTTAAAACAGGAAAATCACAGAGTAGTTGTGAGGATTAAAGAAGAAGATGATACAAAAATAAACTTAGTGTGGTATGTAAAATATACATAGTAAAGGTTAATAAATGTTTTTCATTTTTATCACTTTTATTCTCATGGGCATTTTATAAGCAGACCTCATCACTACATCTTTTCCCAAATGTTTATGAACTGTTTTTTCTACCTCTCCCCACATAGATTAACTTAGCCTTGAAATGACTCCGAATCTCGCTGGAAGCTGTCTCAATGTGGGTAATGCTAATGTCAGGAGAGGTTGGGGCCACCGCAATGCAAGGCTGTCAGGCTCTTTTCTGGCAGTGGCTGTGGGACTTA
Source organism: Avahi laniger (assembly GCA_963575035.1). Lineage (NCBI taxonomy): Eukaryota > Metazoa > Chordata > Mammalia > Primates > Indriidae > Avahi > Avahi laniger. The sequence continues at coordinate 2,432 of CAUYSK010077116.1, read as the reverse complement.
GACTTAGCTTCTATTTTTAACTCTTCAAGTAGTTGATTCGATGACCTGGGAAAAGTCAATTGGCTATTAATTCTGTACCTTTTCTTTTTCTGAATCGTACCGTATGTCTAATCGCTTTTTTCACTGACTCATTATCAGAAATGATATTAAAGATATTAAATAAAGATGTTGATTTCAGAAGCAAACTGCTGTATAAAATAGGAATGCCAAAAACCTTTGAAGATCAGGCTAATTATCTGGCTAATACTCAAATAGATTTCTTTTTTTAATACGTAGCTATTGGAGAGGTTTCATATTATTAAGTTGTCCAAAAAGGAAAATTAACTTGTACCTCCATTGTACATTATATGTTAAGGACTCTTGTTGGTCTGTGATACGCTTCTATTTTATTGAAATACAGAGAATTTACAGAAACCATGTAAACATTATTATTTAGGGACTTGTTTATTACTGGATGCCACTGATTATATTTGATCCATAGCAACACCTTTAAACTAAAATAAAAAATAGAGCCTCGTTTACTGTGAAAACCGTTACCAGAAACACCAGCCTATGAAAGCTGCATTTTTAGGACACAGACATGCTTTAGTATGCTGACAATTTTCTTTGGGGTTGAAAAGCACATACTTTTAATTTTTTATTTCTTATATGGCTTTCTATTATTGATATGGGCCATTTGGGTTTAAGGAAACAAGTACGAAAACTGCCTAGGATCTTTCATTTAATATGTAAGTCACAGTTGTTCACAAGGGAGAATTTTGTGGTCATTAAAAACTCCAGCCAAATTTGCAATAATTTATTGGGATTGGTAGAGTCTTTTCATCTATACCTGTAAATAGAATAACCACTCTTCATGTAAAGAGTCTAAATCTTTAGTATAAGTAACTTTGTCTTAAATTTTCAAGACAATATTATTAATTCCGGTTTGAATACTGAATTTGTTAGCTGTTCACCAAAGGCTTGAGGGGTGGGTTTTGGACATAGTCTGATTCTAAGATGAGATACTGCAAACACTGAAAATTACATGCATTAAATATATGTGTACATACATGTATACACATATTATAAATAAATTCATGTATTTTATGTGTATTATAAATTATATTTAACCAGTTATGGCTATATGACTATATGACTATACATGTGAGTGTGTATATGTATGTATTCATTAACATTTTCCTTCTATTTCAAATATTTGATTACTTTAAAGTTAAATTTCATTTAAAATAAACAGACAAGTCTTTGGAGAAACACTTGAAGAATCTTTGTTTCCAGAGTCATTTTGCAAAGAAAAATTATTTTTTCGCTGCCAGTTTATTTTTTAAAGTTAAAAGAATAGTGTTAAGAGTTCAAAGTGAGTCTTTCATGTATGAATATGAATATTGATTCACCTATTACAGATTCCTTGCTATATTGGCGATATCTTAATTTTAAAAATATATATATATTTATTTAAATGTTTCTAAACTAGACCTTACCAGGTTATATCGACTATACAGTTATATGAGAACAGTGGCAAAGTTGCCTTTCAGCTTGGAAAGTGGTGAACCTGTTTCATTTGATTATTTTTTTATCTGTGAGTTCTTTGGCCTTCCATCAGCTTTTCTGCTTTGAGGAATACGTAGTCCAATGCGTAAGAAATTCTCTTGTATATCTGTGTTTCATGCCATGATTTTCCAGTGCTTCACAAAATCCTAATTCGAAAGGTTCTCATTTTTTTTTTTTATTTCAGCATATTACAGGAGTACAGATGTTTAGGTTACGTATGTTGCCCTTCACTCCCCCCAAGTCCGAGTTTCAAATATGTCCATCCTTCGGGTGGTGCGCATTGCACTCTTTGTGTATGCATATACCCGTCCCCTCCTCCCTTCTCCTCCCTCTCCCCTCCCCCCTGCCCAACATCCAATAGATGTTATTCTCATATGTGCACTTATGTGTTGATCAGTTAATACCAATTTGATGGTGAGTACTTGTGATGCTTGTCTTTCCATTCTTGGGATACTTCACTTAGTAGAATGCGTTCCAGCTCTATCCAGCAGTATACAAGAGGTGCTATATCATCATTGTTTCTTAAAGCTGAATAGTACTCCATGGTATACATATGCCACAGTTTATTAATCCACTCATATATTGATGGACACTTGGGTTGTTTCCACTACTTTGCAATTGTGAATTGTGCTGCTATAAACATTCGGGTGCAGGTGTCTTTCTTATACAGTATCATTTGTTCTTTTGGGTAGAAGCCCAGTAATGGGATTGCTGAATCAAATGGTACTTCTAATTGTATTTCTTTAAGGTATCTCCATATTACTTTCCACAGAGGTTGCACTACTTTGCAGTCCCACCAGCAGTGTATGAGTGTTCCTGTCTCTCTGCATCCACATCAACATTTATTGTTTTGGGACTATATTAAGTTATAGAAGTGCTATTGA